>JBBPBX010006846.1:53345-67096 GCA_038048925.1 Garcialebias charrua
GAGGACTGTCAGCAGCAACTGCTCAGCTGATCTGAGAACGGGGAGGGCAGGAAGGTTGAAGCAGCTCAGACAAATATGGTTTTGCAACTTTATCAAGCACCTTGTGCATAACTAAATAATAAAATATGTTTTTAATACATCTTTATTGTAAAAATACTAAATTGGAAAATACATGGGTTTAAAGAAGGCAACAAGGTAGGATTATGAATTGGGTTTAAAGATTACAGCTCATGAGGTACTCATTATAGCATGACATCTCTTTCACAACATTCTGTCAAAGCCTTTATTGTGTTCTTCTTCTAGTGGTGGCTACTAGTAAATAGCTTGAGGGAACACTACTGCCACCATGTGGTAAGACGAGTAGGATTCTGGACCCCGCCCATAGAAGGGGTACAAAAAAGCTGTGGAAACAGAATATAGATGTGACCTGACCCGACCCGAGCCGATCTGAGCCGATCCAACCCGAGCCGAGCCGAGCGGTGGAAAAGAGGCAAAATTAAACCTGATGGCAGCTCTGCAACTTTGAGGCCTAACCCGGCCTTCATACCAAAGTCTATCACCAGCAGTATTAGATCACGGACAATATCATTGAGTGGGTTCCATCTCCCTCCTCATGCATCAGAGGAAGATGCTAGGTCACATTTATTGTGCCCGGTCAGAGCACTTAGATGTTATGTGGCTCGCACAGCGGGTGTGCGTCACTCTCAAAATCTGTTTGTTCATTATAGGGACAATTCAGCTGGACGTGCTCTGTCCTCACAACGCTTCTCTCACTGGCTGTGCGGAGCCATAACAGAGGCCTACAAAGCTGCTGGAGAGAATCCTCCTACGTCTCTGCGGGCACATTCCATGCGAGCAATGGTTTCCTCTACAGCTCTGCACGGTGGGATATCGGTCAGCGACATCTGTTTAGCGACGGCGTGGAGCTCGCCCTGTTCTTTCATCTGTTTTTATCTACGAGATGTTTCTACTTTTTCTATGACTCATTCAGTACTGGGAGTCCTGGATAAGTAGTCGGAGAATACCTCCTTATGTGTTTGGTTATCCCCACACCTGCTTAATGGAAAACAGGAAGTGGAAAATGTTCACCATCAGTATCAGAGACTGTTTACTTTAGTTTTTGAGTGTTGTTCTAACTGTTCTCTGTACATAGTTCATGTATCAGTTCAGTTTTTACCCTTTTGAAGAGTGGCAGCCAGAGAGTGTTCCTCTCTCTGACTTTGCTGCAAGCACAAAAACAAAAAACACAAAAAACAAAACAAAAAAACCCAACAACAAACACAACATTAATGTTGATGCATGCTGCATAGCAGCAGGGCATGCCTGGAGGTTGCATCAGAGGCCTGCAGGCCCTTCCTCCAGCCTACCACCTGCCCTTCCTCAATGCTCCCAGATGCAAGGTATGTTTATGCATGAGGAAGGATGTGCTTAATTGTGATTAGGTGAGCAGATGCTCCACATTGGTTAGGATCCAGTGTGGCATGGACTATTTCCTGCTACGCCCTTTATTCCAATAAGCGGAGCTAAAGGGCGGAGCTAATTACGAAGATAGAACGTTGGTTACGTATTGTAACCCCAGATTCTATGAGTAATGAACATAGCCCTTTAGCTATTGGGCCACCCTGTATCCCAAATGGCTGAATGATTAGCTATTTTGGAGGTGGAATCACCAGGGTCGACGGGTAATGTCGACCCGAGGGGTGGGCCCATCCGGTAGGTGGGCGTGGACTAAAAGGTTTTCAGTAGGGCGCTGACGCGCGTGAGAGATATCCAATAAGCGGAGCTAAAGGGCGGCGCTAATTACTCATAGAATCTGGGGTTACAATACGTAACCAACGTTTTTTAGATATAGATTACAAACTTTAGTTTGTTTTGACTAAGCGGTTTAATTTGTTTAGTGTCGCAATGAAATAATGAATGACATTAATGTCAGCGTACAGTAAAATGCACAACGAAATAATAATAATAATAATAATGAATTTAATTTATAACGCACTTTTCATTAGTGAAAATCTCAAAGTGCTACACACATTGAATGCTACACACATTCATACACCGGTAGCGGCAGACTACCATGCAAGGTGCTTTCCAGTCCTACCGGGAGCAACTCTGGGTTAAGTGTCTTGCCCAAGGACACAACGACACATGGTGTGAGGAACCGGGATTCGAACCGCCAACCTTCCGATCGGGGGATGACTGTCATTACCACTACGCCACGGCCGCCCTTAGGAGTATCTTCCATACAGGAAGTAATAAAAGCAAATGAACTACATCACACACACTACAGGGAACCCCCGACTTACAGCGCCCGCGACCTATGGCACCCGGACCTACGAAAGAGCCACTTTGAAAGAATGCCATCAAGATCCGGTAAAAAAAACGTGACTTACAAACGAACCAAGTTAAAAATATGTAATCGAGCTACGGCATACTAGATGCGAGACCTACGAACGAGCCCTATTAGAAGTATGTAATCGAGCTACGGCATAACTGCGTCAGTACGGCAAGCAGCAAGGTGGGGGAGGGGATTGCCTTGGCTGTTGTGTGTTGGGCATGACACTGCGCATGACAGTGGAAAACAACCGCCAGCGAGAGGGGGGGCAACGCTCCCGGCGGATGTACACACAGCCGCAGTGCACCTGGCCGCGGAGGGATCCGTACAGATAAAGCGGTACTATTTAAAGGGCTGCGGCCATTTTGTCCCTCGTGGGTTAGTTAAGGCGATTGATGAGTCAGAGAGAATTTATTGTCATTTGCACCGCATGTAGTACATGTGTTGAAAACGAGATTATGTACACAGGGTCCCAGTTACATCCAACAACAAATGCAAGAGAAATACAATAATAACATCTAGGATTAACTAAGAGAGACATCACATCAGCTAGTAATACACTAAGCCCTAATGTAGTAGAAAAACATCATTATAAACAGCAGCACGAACATGAGCAGATGGTCACAGATGAACGCAGCAACAAGAAACAGATCAGTACAGTATCAGTATGATGTGACATTTTGCAGTGTTTATTCTTATTATTTATTTATTCATGAGTCTGACAGCCTCAGGGTAGAAGCTGTTTCTCAGTCTAGTGGTTCTACATTTGATGCTCCTCAACCTCCGTCCCGAGGGGAGTGGTGCAAAGAGTGAGTGTGCTGGGTGAGTGAGGTCTTTCATGATGCAGGTGGCTCTTTTTCTGCATCTGGAGGTGTAAATGTCTGTGATGGTGGGGAGACTGACTCCCACAGACTTCTGTGCAGCCTTCACCACTCTCTGCAGAGCTTTTCTCTCTGCAACTGTGCAGCCTCCATGTAGAGGCATAGAGTAGAGTAGAGACATACAAACAGAGAACGAACGAACGAACAACGAACAAACAGGTAATACATTTAAATTTAAAATTTTTAAATGAAAGCCAACGTTAGCATAGCATTCATTTGTGAACGTTAGCATTCATTTGTGAACGTTAGCATTAATGTGCGCGGCCCATTGTTTGCAGGAACGGGCTGATTGTTTGCACCTGGTGATGAGCGGCTGTGGTCTGGTGAGAGCTGTGCTGCGTGTTTCATACCATACCATACCATTTTATTTATAAAGCACTTTAAACAGGAACAAGTCCACACCAAAGTGCTGAACAAACAAACACGCAACAGGCAACACAGACAATGAAGTACAACACGAAAAACATAAAAACATTGCAGATCATAAATAAAACGATCCAATACAAATCAGCTGGCATTGAAAGCAATGGAGTAGTAGTGAGTTTTTAACCGGGATTTGAAAACCGAGAGGGAGGGGGCCTGTTTGATGAGCAGCGGTAACTCGTTCCAGAGTCTTGGGCCTGCTACAGAGAACGCCCTGTCACCCCTGCGCTTAAGGCGAGTTTCTGGAACTATTAAGAGTACCTGATCCTCTGACCTCAAAGCACGTGGAGGGACATATGGGTGTATCAGATCCGAGAGATAGGCGGGGGCGAGACTGTTCAGCGATTTGTAGACATACATGAGAATTTTGAATTGGATTCGAAGATGAACCGGTAGCCAGTGAAGGGAGGCCAAGACTGGTGTAATGTGCTCTCTTTTGCGTGTGCTGGTTAAAAATCGGGCAGCTGCGTTCTGAACCAGTTGTAATCGTGCAATGGTGGCTTGACTGACGCCAAGCAGAAGGGAATTGCAGTAATCAAGCCTAGATGTAATGAATGCGTGAATCACTGTCTCCAGGTTGTTTTTGGATAATATGGGCTTCAGCTTAGACAGACGCCTCAGCTGGAAAAAACAGGATTTGACGATCATGTTTACATGACTGTTGAGTTTCATGGAAGGATCCATTATCACTCCCAGATTTGTGACTTTTTGTTTTTCGGACAGGGGTAGAGCAGACAGGTCAATGCAGTGGTTTGAGGTTGTGTCATTGGGAAGGAACAATATGGCTTCAGACTTCTTATCATTGAAGCTTAAGAAATTTAAAGCCATCCAGTCCCTGATGTCAGCCAGGCAGTCGAGCAGAGGTTGAATAGAGCCTGTACCATTTTGTCTTAGGGGGAAGTAAATTTGACAGTCATCAGCGTAGAAGTGGAAGGGTATATTGTGTTTCCGGAAAATAGCACCGAGTGGCAGCAGGTATAAGGAGAACAAGAGAGGACCCAGGATGGACCCCTGCGGAACCCCCCATTTAAGAGCCGCCACTGCAGAAGTAAAATCATTGATGGACACACAAAAAGACCTGTCAGAGAGGTAGGATCTGAACCAGTTTAGGGCTGATCCTGAGATGCCCACCCACTGCTCCAACCTAGCAATGAGGATCTCATGGTCGATGGTGTCGAAAGCGGATGTGAGGTCCAATAGGACAAGCAGCACAGAGTCACCAGTATCTGTGGATAGGAAGATGTCGTTAAAAACCTTCAGTAGGGCAGTCTCAGTGCTGTGGAGGGATTTGAAGCCAGACTGGAATAGCTCGGGGATAGCGTGATCCTCCAGGAAGCACTTTAGTTGGGACTCAACTATTTTCTCTAGAAGTTTAGAAACAAATGGGAGTCTGGAGACAGGCCTGAAATTGGATAATACTGACGGGTCGAGGTTTGGTTTTTTCAGGAGGGGTTTCATGGTAGGATACAGGTAAACTAAATAAACACGATTAAATTCAGGCAAGCCAATATATTAAATCATAACATAAAAATATTGTTGGTATTAACCTCTGCCTGTTGATTCAAAAAAACTTGACGAGGAGACGGTGAGTGACTTGGAGAATTTTCTGGACCAGTGTTTTGACAGTTTCGTGATGAGTAAGACAAAAGACAACACCACGCCCACACAGATATCTAAACGCACGCGTTCAGAGAGTTCTCCGAGCGCATCCGGGTCCCCAGAGAAGAGTTTTACGGAGATATTAGAATCGATTGATAAATGACGTCACTCGCTGCAGAGAACCAAACACTGCGGGGCAACGTCAAAAATTTAACAGAGCAGGTCATGCGGATATCCGGTGAAAGCAGGAAATTCAAAGAGTCCATCCTGGATCTACAGAGCAGAAGCATGAGAGATAATCTTGTTATTTCTGGGATATCAGAGCGGGGTGGGCAGGACGCTGAAGCCATGATCCGAGACTTCATTGAACATCAGCTTAAACTCCCGAGCGAAATGGTAAGATCAATCACTTTCGATCGCGTTCACAGGATCGGATCTAAAAGGTTGGATAACTCGCGTCCATGAGCAATGGTGGTTAAATTCGAGCATTATAAACAGAAAATGCAGGTTATCAGACAGGGCAGAGAACTGAGGGGGACGAAATTTAGCGTTAATGATCAAAATCCAAAAGAAATATTAGACAGAAGACACATTTTGTTCCCTATCTGAAAGAAATTTATTTCTGAAGGAGCCAGGGCTTCTGTATCTGTTGATAGGTTGTATGTTAACGGTCAGTTGTACAGGGAGCCGGACGTCACTCCGTGGCTGTACTAGACAAACAGGTTGGTTGGCAGGTAGGTTTGGAGCAGGGCTGGTCAACATGCGGCCCTGGTGAACTAAGTGGTCCATCAATGGGAACAATAAAAAAATAAAGAAAAAATACAGTATAATAGTTTTATTCATAACAAATATATTTATTTATAAGAAATACAGTACTAATAAATAACTCATGAGCGCTTGGCTTTTGATGATTGTGGCCTGTGGGTGGTTTAGTTGAGTAGTCCTGGTTTAATGTTTGTTACACTGGAGGTGAATTAATTGGTATTTGTAAATTAAATTTAAAGCACAGCTCGGTGTCTGCACTGGTGAAGGTAAATGTCACAGTAGTTATTGTTTGATTTTGTTGTTGTTTTTTGCTCGTTTGTTTTTGTTTTAATTTTATCTGGTTTTTCTCTTACTTTTGACTTCTCTATATCATTTGTTAGCACACAGACATAAGGGCAGATATACACCCATGCCAGTCCACACATGTACCTCATAAAGAAACACAACCATGATGTCTATTGTAGAACAACACTTAGATTATTTCTTAATGATAAATAGTCAACCCTCAAGGATTATGTTTGTACCTGTGTTTTTTTTATCCTATTTTATTTTTATATATTTGTGATGATGGGTGTGGTTTATCTATATTCTCACAATCACTAGTATGGGCACTTTAAGGTTTGTCACATGGAATATTAATGGAGCCGGTAGCCAACATAAAAAATATAGAATCTTTGACAAGATTAAAAGATTAAAGGCAGATGTTGTGTTACTCCAAGAAATTCATAGATTACCATCAACTGTGGATGAGCTAAAATCTGCTGAGTTTCCTGATGTATTTTCAGCCTGCTATAATTAGAGACAGAGGGGGTAGCAATACTAATACATAAAAATGTTAACTTCACAATATTAGACACAATAATAGATCCTCACGGTAGATATATAATATTAAAATTATCCATATTCAGTCAAAAATATTGTATTGTTAGTGTATATGGGCCAAATGTGGATGACGCCGTTTTTATTCATGATCTCTTTTCTATTCTATCAAATCACATGGACTACGCAATGGTAATGGGAGGTGACCTTAACTTGGGTTTAGATGATAAAATGGACAGGCTAAATACAGTAGGAGCTCAACAAGGCTGGCAATCCATAAATAGTATAGTAAAACAGTACATGAGTGATTATGGACTCTGCGATGTATGGTGTTCTCTTCACCTTGATAGCAGATAATATTATTTATTTTCACATGTGCATAAATCTTATTCTCATCTAGATTATTTCATAGTAAGCAATTCATTGCTGACTAACATTTCAGACACTAAGATACACCCTATTGCTGTCAGCGATCATGCACCAGTTACATTAAATTTAGCTAATAATAAAGAAAACCCAAAAAAATATAAACTGGAGATTAAATACCTCACTGCTAAAAGACGAAGAATTTATACAATATGTTAAAAATGAATGGATGCTGTATTTGGAGTTTAATGACTTGCCAGAAACATCAGCATGTACACTCTGGGAGGCTGGGAAGAGTTATGAGAGGAAAATAATATCCTATTCAACAAATAAAAAGAAAAAAGAAAATAAACGTATTGAGGAATTAGAGAAATCCATAAAATTACTAGAAGGTATACAAGGAGAAGATATACAAAAAAAAACTATGCAAGACAAAGTTAGAAATAAATGAATTTATTGATAAAAAGAACAAATTCTTGGTAGAAAGGCTTCGATTAGAACATTTTGAACTCAGTAATAAATCAGGGAGCTTTTTAGCGAACCAACTCAAATTAAACAAAGAAAAAAACATCTTTATACGGTATTAAAGACACAAATGGAAATATAACTTATGAGGGGAAAGTAAACAGTGTTTTTAGAGATTTTTATAAAACTCTATACACTCCACAAATAAATCCAACAGATGAGGATATCAATCAATTCTTGGATAGAGTAACACTTCCAAAATTAAACAGTAGTCAATCATCAGACCTAGACTCACCATTAACATCAGCAGAACTCCATGAAGCAATAAAAAAATGCCAAATAAAAAATATCCTGGTCCAGATGGCTATCCAGCAGAATTTTATAAAGAATTTTGGAATATATTGGAACCAATATTTTACAGAATGCTATTAGAATCAGAAGAAAATGGCAGGCTTCCAACACACATGAACTCAGCCAACATTAGTCTCCTTTTAAAATCAGGCAAGGACCCAGTATTGCCTACAAGTTATCGTCCCATCTCTCTTATTAAAGCTAAACTATGTAAGTTTCTGTTGTGCTCAGGACTTAGAAATATTTTCAGCAGGGAAAAGCATTCTCAAAGTCAAAGTCAAAGTCAACTTTATTGTCAGAACTGCAAACAGGATTGAAATTGCGTTTCTCTCAGTCCCTCAGTGACAGTAACCATTTAAACACTAAAACACTGAAACATTTAATAAACATAAGCATAAAATTGTAAAAGTGTAACACTGTCCTGAGTTTTTGCATATTAGTATAAAAGTATGAAAATTTACACCAACACTAAAACTAAAACACTAAACATTTAATGAACATAAGCATAAAATTAAATAATAAAAGTGTAATACTGTCCTGAGTTTTTGCATAGTAGTATAAAAAATATAAAAAGTATATCTATAAAATAAACTGAAGGTTCTAGCATTGACATTTGCAAAGAGTGGCAAAGCAGCATATGAGTTAATGTACACAGTATATGTATGAGGCAGTAGTTGATGTTGGTATAGAGGCAAAAGTGGCATATGCAGTAAGGCACATTGGGCATCCTTAAATAAGGCTAGTCAGAGAATACTGTATATGTATCAGCAGTGGTGTAGATATAAAAGTAGTGTAAATGTAAACAGTAGTAATAAATGTAAACAGTAGTAATAAATGTAAACAGTAGTAATAAATGTAAACATTGAATGTGAACAGTAGTATGTAAACAGTGAATGTGTAGTAATATAGGATGAGGTCAGTTTAATGACTTGCCTATATTTTAGATGTATAAATTGGCAGGGTTTAGACTGACACAAAATTACATCATTAATTAAACGGGTTCTCTCTTTTTCAGCTTAATACCAATAATTCTATACCTTGACCAGATGTAATTCACAGGAAACGTTAAACTTATGTTGGCACAGCAGGACTGGACCATTTATTTAACATAATTGTAAATTACATCACACATTTGTACATGATTGGTTGATTATTTTTCCTATAATTAACTTCAGCACAGATGAAATATAGGAACAACAGAACAGTGAAGGATGATATTTTACTCATTTCTGTAGGTACATTAACTTAGTTTCTGGCTTAGGAAGATAAAGGTTTAGGAGGAGAAAATGGAGGAAGAAAAGTTAAGAGTCAGGGAGTTATCTTGATGTGTTTAACCAGAAGCATGGCAGCTCTCCGGCTGAACTCGGCTACACGTTGGTACCCTTGGCAAAGCATTTGACGACTTGTTACCTCGTGAAGATGGTCAGTCTCCCTCGGTCCAGTTTGGTCAGTTCGTTTACCATTCTCAGCGTCTCCAGACGTGCGCCTTGACTCGAACCGAAAGTAACGGCAGCTCCTGGTGTTGTTTTCAAGATAAGACGTTCCTTAAAGGAATGTCAATAAAAGAGCTTTTTCAGCTGTTGAAGATGACTTATAACTTGGCATGTTATAAGTCTTTAACTGAATGACGTGGTCATTAGCGTGTTGACCAGACGATCATCAGTTCTTTGGGGAACCTCATCATGGAATTGAGGTCCTCAGCAAACTCCGACAGTTCCAGCAAAAGCTTAGAACTTTAAGGAAGGATCTGTGATCAGTGACTTGTTGTTTCCCCATTGGTCCAAACGAACCAGTGGGATGAAGGTCACTCGGATATCAGTTTTTAGAACAGAGAAGAAGTTGTTTAGAATGAAGAGAGAGAAACAGATTGACTGGAGCCAGCTTCATAAAACAACTGATTGAAACTGCATTCTAACTTCTAACAAAACTGATCGAGTTCAGTCTGACATATTAATTCACTTTCACCGTTTGATTCATCATATGAAGAAGTGATCATTATTTTGAAATAACATTGGATTTCCAACTTGAATTAAACAGTTTGAATTAAACAGTCTTTGACTTAACAAACATTGAATTCAATAATGCTTATACAAGTAACACAAGGTTATTCATTAACACAAAAATAGAGGAATAAGAGAGTCTCTTATGACTTATTGTGTTTTGATTCAAAATAATGTAATAAAATAGTGTTAATGTCCTTTTTCTGAGAGTATCAGTGAAAAGGTGTCACTGGGACAGTTCAAGTATCAGAGCGGGCATGGTCATGTCCACTACATCTGGTCAATATTAATACTGACCTCTTTATCCTTAATTAATCTACTTATTCAGATTGAATAGTAAATTCACGGATTCTGTTCTTTTTCAGTTTACCCAATATTTCTGTGATCTTTATGATGGATAAATACACAAAGCCATTAAGTGACAAAGACGTTAACTTAGTTTGATATGTCAAAGAGACACTATCATTTATTTAAAATAAATCAACTAAATTAACACCATTACACTTGATTGACATGATTTCACTTTCTTTCAATTCAAATACGTCAGCACACTTAAATTTAACACAACAGACATAAATATTAGATGTTAAGCATATTTAGTCTGTGGGCTCTTTAACTTAAAAAATATAGTTTCCAGCTTAGGTTGAGAGGGAAAGATTTAGGAGGAGAAATATGGAGGAAGAAAAGTTAAGAGTCAGGGAGTTATCTTGATGTGTTTTAACCAGAAACATGGCAGTTCTCCGGCCGATTAAAGCTACACGTTGGTACCCTTGGCAAAGCATTTGACGACTTGTTACCTCGTGAAGATGGTCAGTCTCCCTCGGTCCAGTTTGGTCAGTTCGTTTACCATTCTCAGCGTCTCCAGACGTGCGCCTTGACTCGAACCGAAGTAACGGCAGCTCCTGGTGCTGTTGTTCAAGATAAGACGTTCCTTAAAGGAATGTCAATAAAAGAGAGCTTTTCAGCTGTTGAAGATGGCTTATAACTTGGCATGTTATAAGTCTTTAACTGAATGACATGGTCATTAGCGTGTTGACCAGACGATCATCAGTTCTTTGGGGAACCTCATAGCTCGAGGTCCTCAGCAAGTTCCAGCAACAGCTTAGAACTTTAAGGAAGGATCTGTGATCAGTGACTTGTTGTTTCCCCATTGGTCCAAACGAACCAGTGGATGAAGGTCACTCGGATAGGAGAAGATCAGTTTTTAGAACAGAGAAGAAGTTGTTTAGAATGAAGACAGAGAAACAGATTAGACTGGAGCCAGCTTCATAAAACAACTGATTAAAACTGTGTTCTAACTTCTAACAAAACTGATCGAGTTCAGTCTGACATATTAATTCACTTTCACCGTTTGATTCATCATATGAAGAAGTGATCATTATTTTGAAATACCATTGGATTTCCAACTTGAATTAAACAGTTTGAATTAAACAGTCTTTGACTTAACAAACATTGAATTCAATAATGCTTATACAAGTAACACAAGGTTATTCATTAACACAAAAATAGAGGAATAAGAGAGTCTCTTATGACTTATTGTGTTTTGATTCAAAATAATGTAATAAAATAGTGTTAATGTCCTTTTTCTGAGAGTATCAGTGAAAAGGTGTCACTGGGACAGTTCAAGTATCAGAGCGGGCATGGTCATGTCCACTACAAATGTAAACAGTAGTATGACTATAGGCAGTGATGCAATACAGACATTAGTGTAAATATGAGAAGTAGTGCAAACTGAATGAGCACATGACCGAGAGTTTAGTGAATAACCCGTTTGATGACACAGAGTCTAGTGTTAAAATCTTTGTGTTGTGTGGTCTGCTCCCTCCCTCAGAGCCATAGGGCCACAGTCCGTGCTCTGCTGGACTTGAGATCTGCTCCGCCTCCTGTTGCATGTCCGCTCGGAGCCGCTTCAATATTCTGTGTCTATATGTTAATAAAACGTTCTAAAAAATAAAATAAAACCATGAAGCACTGGTCCAACAACACAAAAACACCCTGAAATCAGCAGAGCTTCATGCAGCCACGTTGGACATGATTTTTATTTTTTATTTTTTTTACATTTCTGGGCTCTAGTGGCCTTTATTGTAGAGGGAGAGGACGAAACGGGTAGAGAAGGTAGAGACACTGCAGAAAGAAGCACGTCGGGTCTGGGACGTGAACCCGCGACACTTGCAGAGAGGCTCAGCCTCAATATGTGCCGCGCTCTTATCCCCCGCACCAAAGCGGTGGAACGCGTTGGACATGATTTAATTCGCTCGTGACTTCCTCATTTCTGTCAGGTCTGGAATGTCTGGAATGCTCCGCCCCCACTACATGTCCTATGGTAGACGTTGCAAAGTTCTGTGATTATATGTTAATAAAATGTTCTAAAAAATAAAATAAAACCATGAAGCACTGGTCCAACAACACAAAAACACCCTGAAATCAGCAGAGCTTCACGCAGCCACGTTGGACATGAGTTTTTTTTCCGCTCGTGACAAATCCATTTCCTCATTCCTGTCAGTGAAGGATGAAGCGATCACTTGACTTTTGGCAAAAAAACAAAAGAAAAGTCCAGCTCTGGGATGAAGAAGGGATATTTAATACATTTGTGTCACATACAAATCAGTCCTGCATCGCTTTGCAATCCTTTGAATGAGAACGTGCGCGGCGCTGGGGCTGGGACAGGCGGGGGCGTGGGTTGGGGCGTGACAAACAACTCTGTTTTTATTGGCTGGTCATTGTCCGGGTCACTCTGTGTTTTTAGTGTTTTTATAAATGCTGATAGAGAAGCAAGGGGACTATAGTTTTTTTCAGAGATTACTTTGTCTAACATCAGTCTGTCAGTAGATAGTGACAGAGTGAAGAAATATGTTAAAAATATATTGTTAGAAAAGTTAGACTGCATTACAAAGTTACATAGTGCAGCTTTAATGTCGATGTTAAAATAATTTGTAAGGCCTTCTCTAAAAGATTAGAGGATAACTCCTTTCATTATTCATCCAGATCAAACTGGATTTATAAAAGGAAGACACTCGACTACAAACACTCGCAGATTATATAATTTAATAGAGTATTCATATAGTAAAAATATTGAAACAGCTATTTTATCTTTAGACGCAGAAAAAGCATTTGATAGAGTAAATTGGAATTTTTTATATGCTACCTTGATTAAATTTGGATTTGGAAACTATTTTATTAATTGGTTGAAAATATTATATAACTCATCAAAAGCATGTGTCAGGACAAATAATCAAATATCTTCAAGCTTTTGTTTAGAGGGGCACAAGACAGGGATGTCCACTTTCACCAGCATTATTTGCTATGTTTATTGAACCTTTAGCAGCAGCAGCAGCAATAAGGCAAACTGCTGACATTAAAGGCATACAATGTAAAAATATAGGACATAAAATTAGTCTATATGCTGACAATGTTTTACTTTTTCTTCAAAACTCAGAAAACTCTATATCTAATGTTATCAAATTAATAAACTCATTCTCACAAGTTTCTGATTATTCTATAAATTGGTCAAAATCTACAGTTCTTCCATTAAATTGTGTGTTTAATACTTCTTTAAATGAAAAACTACAATCAGGCAACATTACATACTTGGGTATTAAGATTTCTCATAGATTAGAAGACTTAATAAAATTAAATCATATATCACTTTTAAAGAAAATTGAAGACGATCTTACTAGATGGAAATCTCTACCAATTTCACTTATGAGAAGAGTTGCCTCAGTAAAGATGGTCTTGCCAAGAATAAATTAT
>JBBPBX010006847.1:6080-17229 GCA_038048925.1 Garcialebias charrua
GAGGAGGAGGAAGAGGAGGAGGAGGAGGAGGAGGAGGAGGAGGGAGGAGGGAGCGATCACTTGACTTTTGGCCAAAAAAAACAAAAGAAAACTCCAGATAAGGGATTAAGAAGGGGAAATTAATACATTTGTGTCACATATAAAACAGTCCTGCATCGCTTTGCATCGCTTTGAATGAGAACATGCGGCTGCTCGCTGGCTGCGCGCTGGGACAGGTGGGGGCGTGGGTTAGGGGCCAAAAACTCCGCCCCTTCTGTTCTCTGATTGGTCCGGTCAAAAATCAGCCGGAGAAATCGTTGTCTATGGGAGAAGTCCCAGACTGAGCAGTGAAGGGAAATGAGAATTGAGCAGAGCTGTGCAGGAAGGCGAGGGCCGGGCTAGCAAGATGGGGTCTTGATCAGGAAATTGGTTGCACATAATGACAAGGGTTTGGGAGAACCAGTATTTCAGGTGGTTGCGCTCTTGGTATGGTGAAAAAAGGTGTTGCAGACATCACATGGTGATGGCAGGTCATATGGGTGTTTGTAAGACCTGTGATCACATACTTAATTTTTTCTTGCCACGTTTAAAACAAGATGCAAATCAGTTTGTCAGGACTTCTCATATGTTCATTCATTCAACCTTTATTTATGCATTTATACATATACAGTACGTGGCATGGAGTTGATCAGTCTGTGGCATTGCTCAGGTGTCATGAGAGCACAGGTTGCTCTGATAGTGGCCTTCAGCTTTTCTGAATTGTTGGGTCTGGCGCATCACATCTTCGTCTTCACAATACCCCACAGATTTTCTATGGGGTTAAGGTCAGGTGAGTTTGCTGGCCAGTTAAGAACAGGGATACCATGGTCCTCAAACCAGGTACTGGTAGATTTGGCACTATGTGCAGGTGCCAAGTCCTGTTGGAAAATTTAATCTGCATCTTCATAGCTGCAGGGAGCATGGAAGTGCTCTAAAACTCCCTGGTAGACAGCTGTGTTGACCTTGGACCTCAAAAAACCCAGTGGATCAAAACCAGCAGATGACATAGAACCCCAAACCATCATTGACTGTGGAAACTTTACACTGGACCTCAAGCAACATGGATTCTGTGCCTCTCCTCTCTTCCTCCAGACTCTTGGACCTTGATTTCCAAAGGAAATTCAAAATGTATTTTCATCAGAGAACATAACTTTGGACCACTCAGCAGCAGCCCAGTCCTTTTTGTCTTTAGCCCAGGTGAGATACTTCTGACGCTGTCTGTTGTTCAAAAGTGGCTGACACAAGGAATGCAACAGCTAAAACCCATGTCTTGCATACATCTGTGCGTGGTGGTTCTTGAAGCACTGACTCCAGCTGCAGTCCAGTGTGAATCTACCCCACATTTTGGAATGGGTTTTGTTTCACAATCCTCTCCAGGGTGCGGTTATCCCTATTGCTTGTACTGTACACTTTTTTTCTACCACATCTTTTCCTTCCCTTCCCCACTCTATTAATATGCTTGGACATAGAGCTCTGTGAACAGCCAGCCTCTTTAGCAATGACCTTTTGTGTCTTGCCTTCCTTGTGCAAGGTGTCACTGGTCATATTTTGGACAACTGTGTCAAGTCAGCAGTCTTCCCCATGATTGTGTAACCTACAAAACTAGATAGAGAGACAATTTTAAATTCCTTTGCAGGTGTTTGAGATAATTAGCTGATCAGAGTGTGGAACCAGTTTACATTTATTACTGTTTACATTTATTACTACTGTTTACATTCATTACCACTGTTTACATTTATTACTACCGGTACTGTTTACATTTACACTACTTTTTATATCTACACTACTGCTGATATATATACTATTTTTACTAGCCTTATTACATATGCCACTTTACCTCTATACCAATACCAACTACCTCATACATATACTGTGTACCTAAACTTCATATGCTGCTTTGTCACTCTATTACAAATGTCGATGTGTTTGAGATAATTAGCTGATCAGAGTGTGGAACCAGGTGGAGTGTGGGAGTGGTGGCGCAAAGGTTAAGAAGGTGCGCTTGTGATCGGAAGGTCGCCGGTTCAAGCCCCGGTACCGACAATATCAAAGATGTGGGTGGGATAAGTGAAGTGGTCACACCTATCTCCACCCTCATCTGCCCCACTCTGGGCCCTTGAGCAAGGCCCTTAACCCACATCTGCTCCCCCGGGAACCCTAGAGATCAGCTCTCTGCTCCACACAGAGGGCTGTGGTTGCTCGGTGGTCTGTGGTTGTGTCAGGAAGGGCATCCGGCGTAAAAACAACTGCCAAATCTTCATGCGACTAGATCGCTGTGGTGACCCCTAACGCAGGGAAAAAGCCGAAAGAAGAAAAAAAAAAAAAAAAAGTGTGGAACCAGGTGTCTTCAATATTGAACCTTTTCACAACATTCTAACATTCTAATTCTACTAATATTCTAATACTAATATTCTAATTTTCTGAGATATTGGCCCTCATGCACGAAAATGTTCGTATTCTTATCCTACGTTTCTCCTACTTTTGTTCTTACGAAGCGTTCGTACGAACATGCCACGTCAGATTCAACAAAGTCTTCTATCATGAGGAAACGTGTGTAAATGGCTTGCGTAAATATGATGAATCCCACCTGTTCTAAACAGCTGCGCGTGCACGCGTGAGCTTATTTACATAATTCCCACCCCTCAAAACACCATATAAGGCTACGTTTCCTGCCTCAGAGGCAAAACGTGTTCGTTCATAAAATGACAGCGAAAAGTAAAAAAGAAGAACTCTACCGGTGCGGAGAATGAAGTTCTGGTCTCTGAGGTCAAGAACAGAAAATCTGTCCTTATTAGCAGCGTCACTCATGGAAGTAAATGACCAGCTAAAGCCAAGGAAAGTTTGTTTATAATAAATGTGGACCTCAAAATGTGTATGCGTCCTGATGGCTTACTGGTTAAAGTATTGCGCTGTTAGCTGTTCCTAACCTTTACTACACGTCGTGGGATCGAGTCCCACAAGGTTTGAATTTTTTTCTTTCCTTCTTACTTTAGATTATTTATTCATTCCAAATTAAAAAGGCTTTATGCTTTATTTCTTGTTGTATTGTAAATAGTTTTCTTGTGTTTTTTAAATCTGGAATGAATTAAAAGAGAAAAAAAAACCTTGTCCCATGCGGGACGCGAACCCAAAACCTTCGGAACTGCGAGGCAACGCTCTACTCACTGCGCCACATAAGATCTATGACTGCAACAGGAGGAGGTCGATGTAAAGTCTGCGTTACCGAAGTCTGCGTTACCGAGACAAGTTAAACTTAAATTAATTCATGGTTTAAGTTGGTTTCAGTTTGAGATCTTCATATTAATATTGTAGTGTTAGAAAACGGCATTGATAACAAATTGATTTTCATTTAAATACTTTAATCCGTTAGTCATTATTACATTTAAAATTATAATTCGACTTCAAACAGAACCTATTGTCAAAAACAATTGTGGTGCGTGACTTTTTTAAACTCTAAATATTTCCTAAATAACGAAATATGAAGTTATTAGTGGAGAAATGCTGTCTGGATGACAGCAGACCGGCCGCTCGTAAAATATACGACAGGTCCGGACCACTCGTAGATTTTGTTCGTATCTGAAAAAAATCGTAGGATACGAAAACATTGTTGAATGCCACAAATGATCCTAAATCACTCGTACGCACAGTTTAAGAACAAATCTGTGCGTACGAACGGTTCATGAATGAGGGCCATTGAATTTAAGGTTTTCATTAGTTGTTAAAATCATCAACATTAAAATAAACATTTGAAATATATTAGTCTGTGTGTAATGAATGAATATAATATACAAGTTTCACTTTTTGAATGGAATTACTGAAATTAAGCAACTTTTTCATGATATTCAAATTTTATGACCAGCATCTGTATACATCAGAGAGGCTAAACCCATTCAACAAAGATCTTATAGAGCATCTGAGAAGAAGAAACAACAACTGGAGACGGAGGTAAAATATATGCTGGAAAACGGTATAGCTGAACTATGTTTTTTTTAAATTGGGCATCACCCTGTCTTCTAGTTGGGAAGTCTAACTCAAAATTTAGACCTTGTACTGACTATCGGGAAGTAAATAGCATTACTAAACCAGAGCTTTTTTGTCTTTCTAGGATGGAAGACTGCATAGACAGAGTTAGGTCAGCACAGTACGTTGGTAAATTCAATCTAAAGGGTTATTGGCAAGTGCATTTTGACCAAAAGAGCCCGTGAAATAGCTGTGTTCATAACTCCATCTGGTTTGTACTTGTACACCGTAATGCCCTTTGGTTTGAGGAGTGCTCCTGCCGCTTTCCAGCAGCTGATGAGTCTGGTTGTGTCAGACGTGGGAGGGTTTGCTGTGTATCTTGATGATGTGGTCATTTACTCAGATTCTTGGGAGGAGCATGTCCAAAGAATAAAAGCTCGTTTGGAAGACTGGTGTGGGCCAGGTTGGCCATTGGCAGAGTGAGTTTGCCATAAACTCTGCCCTCCCTCCCACTTGTACTGCCTTAACACAAAAAACTTTCACACATTACCACACAACACAAAGATTTAAACACTGGACTCTGTGTCATCAAAACGGGTTATTCACTAAACTCACGGTCATGTGCTCATTCAGTTTGCACTACCAATGTTTGTATTACATTACTGCTTATAGTCATACTACTGTTTACATTTACTGTTTACATTTATTACTACTGTTTACATTTATTACTACTGTTTACATTTATTACTACTGTTTACATTCATTACCACTGTTTACATTTATTACTACCGGTACTGTTTACATTTACACTACTTTTTATATCTACACTACTGCTGATATATATACTATTTTTACTAGCCTTATTGCATATGCCACTTTACCTCTATACCAATACCAACTACCTCATACATATACTGTGTACCTAAACTTCATATGCTGCTTTGTCACTCTATTACAAATGTCGATGCCAGAACTTTCATTTTATTTTATAGATATACTTTTTACACTTTTATACTACTATGCAAAAAACTCAGGACAGTATTACACTTTTTATTATTTCATTTTATGCTTATGTTTATTAAATGTTTAGTGTTTTAGTGTTGGTGTAACCTTTCATACTACTACTATGCAAAAACTACTATGCAAAAACTCAGGACAGTATTACACTTTTATTATTTCATTTTATGCTTATGTTTATTAAATGTTTTAGTGTTTAAATGGTTACTGTTGCACCGAGGGACTGAGAGAAATGCAATTTCAATCCTGTGTATGTCCTGTACATATTGCAGTTTTGACAATAAAGTTGACTTTGACTTTGATAAAATGAAGATAGGTTAAGTATAAAATCTAACAAGCAATAGTAATAGTCTGTTTCCACAATGAGTGGAAGTTTTCATTTATGCATGGCTACAATAGACAAGTATGCAGAAGTAGTTTGATTGCAGCAAACCTACGGAAAACGGAAAACGGAAAACTAAAAACAACTGTTTCAAAACAAAAAGTACCAGAGCAGGCAAAATCGTCTGAAAGCATCTGCTGCAACACACTGAATGTGTGCACGTTTAGGAAAATAAACCAACGTGACCCTTCTGTTAGAATATAGTAACATCCAAGTTAGTTTTTTTTTTCTTCTGAAGCTCATTAAGCATTAGTTTCTGGGAGTGGTAGCTCAGACATGACCCCAGCAGAAACTAATCTGTTCCTCAGGAGGAAACTATAGATTGTTTATTTGAGGTCAGATCGTCTGGTGACCTTTAATTGACTAAATGAGAAACAGGAACTTCTGGTTAAGGCAGAAGTAATGAAGCTCAGCAGCATCTGAGTTTCCACCCTGCACAAAAGGAGAGTCTCAACACTTTGAGACAGGATGATCAAAAAGCTAAAAGTTTCATTTGAGCCAGTATTGTAATGTGGTTCTGGAAACCTGATGAACAGGCTGGTGGTGGGTGTGTAACAGTACTTGTGTGGTCACACAAGGGGCAGGATCAGGATACTTTCACTGGCTGGAGTAACTTTGCCTCCTAAACTTTACACAGGTGAGAAGTTTTGATAAGGCATGTGGACATTGCTTGGTTATTGTGCTCTGCTTCTTTATTTATTTATTTTTCCCCCAACTTAAAAAGCGGTTGTTGAATCTGGTTTGGAAAAGTCCAAAGTCTGGGTCATTGTAGGAGTGTTGTGGTGCCAGTAGTTACACAGCTCTGATTTCTCTCCTGTCGTTCGGGTCGCAGCAGGTAAATTCTCTTAAATTTATTTTTACACCAAAGAGCTGTGTAAATAAAATGTCAGCCACACATTTGCAGCTGCTTTGCCCCAACCTCCTGCTCCACAACACGGAGTGGAATGCTCCGTTAGCCGACGGCTCGGCCCCCCAGCACCCAGAGTTTTCGGTTTGACTCCCTGACTTTTTCTGTGTCCTCCTCCTCTTGATCGTCTACCAACAGAGCCTTATTGAGTCTGAGCACCACGCGACGTGGACTTCACAAAGAGAAAATGTCCAAGAATGGGATCATGTCTCTGGCCAAGGTGCTGACCATGGACACCATGAACCCCACCGTGAAGAAGGTGGAGTACGCCGTGCGGGGGCCCATCGTGAAGAGAGCCATGGAGTTGGAGAGGGAGCTCAGTCAGGTTAGTGGAACTGGTACCACTTTACAATAAGGCTCCCCTTATAGATGGAAAATAGTTTATAGATATGTTATTAATTCCTCTATAAACACTTTATAAATCAATAATTGTTTATTAAGGGTGACAGAGAGACAGAACTGACCATTTTCTTGCCAAATAGTGAGCCAAATCTTTTCAACTATACATTTGTAGAGTTGTCATATTAAACATTTCAGACTGTTACTACCTTGTAAGCACAATAAACATTTGTAAACCTTTTTTTTTTTAGTATATAATGTACTTTATCACTGCATTACAAGTATCTACAATATCCTACCATAGCGTCTATACCAGGAGTGTTAAAGATACGGCCCATGGGCCGGAACCGGCCCGCCAGGGGGCTTAGTCGGCCCGAGGATACATCTGATTTTTTTTTTTTTTTTTAAGAAGAAACATTTTCTTAAAAATCTGCAGTTCCTATGTTGGCCGCTGGAGGCGCTGTGTTTTAGTCGGTTCCTATGTTGTCCTACTCAAAAACAGTGTCCCTAGGACTCAGAGGCGCTGTGTTTTAGTCCGTTCAATCGCTTTACCCGTGTTTTGATATCCATGGCTTTCCCCACTTTTTCTCTTGGAACGGGCAGCCGAGCACCCTCATCAGCAGAATGTCTTTGTCAACAAAGAGAAAAGTGGACACAGAGTGTCAGATTTTTCAAGAAAAATGGACTTCTGACGTGTTGAGTTTGAAAATCTGTTGTTAAAAACAGCTGGCACTTAAGATTTCAAGTGTGTGGCCTCAATTTGTGTGTTCAGAATTGCTTCCTAGATGTGGAACATTGATTTTAAATTAATTCATTTCTAAATTTTGATGGGTTTGATGTGTTTTTAGCATGCAGGGAAGTGTTTAAGTTCCACAAAACTGTTTGTTGACTAAATGTTTTAAAACGTTGTGCAATCACTGTCTGTGATCAGTTTTTTTAATGTGTTTTGAGTCTTAAATAAATGTTAAACTGAGTAAAAGTGTAAAAGGACATATAATTTAATGTAAAGATTTTTATAATTTATTTCTTCTTTGCACTAATGCAAAGAAAAAAGTGGACTTACTGTTCGTTGTATGTAATTTTGGAATGAGTTTACTGGTCTGTCCCACTTGAGATCAGATTAAGCTGTATGCGGCCCCCAGAACAAAATGAGTTTGACACCCCTGATCTATACATCTGGATCCTCTGTCTTCCCACTCCTTTAAGTCCACTTCAAAATGTCTGTCCTCTTCTAGATTATTCAATTTAGGAAGCTCAAGTGTTTTGTAATGCTCAAGATTTGCTCCATCTTCCTTTTATTGTAATTTTAAAGCAACACCATCAAGGTCTCTTGTAAATGAGTCTTCAAGGCTCAATGGGAACTAACCTGTAGGCATAAAGGTCTAATAATAAAATAAGCAGTTTTCTCTTCCCGTTAGTTATTAATTTCTAAACTTGATTTTTCTTAATGAAGATCAAAGTTGATATTGCGGAGTAGGTTATTTGAGGTTCACTATGCAACCTTTGTCTGATTTGCATAGGTTGTGCTTGCATTTATTGATTCTCTTGAAATAAAATATTTTTTTCACGTTTCATTCTTTATTGTAACACTAACTCACAAGTTCAGCATTTATATCAAAGAGAAAAGTATTTAGTTTATCATAAATCATTTATTTTCCAGTTTTTTACAAATCATCAACACTGAGATTTTTTTTCTTTTAGAGCTCAATCTTGTTTTCATTCTGTTTAAGGTGATGTGGCAGCTGCTAATGAGTGCAGTCTGGTGTAAAAGAAAGAAAGAAAGAAAAACTTCTCTCTTGAGTGCATTGCTCAGGTATCTAAGGAGCTAGCAGATTGCTTTGAGTCTTCACTTCGTTGCAGTCTCCCATCCTGAGCAACCACAAAGGCAACAGTAAATAAATAGCACCTTATGGATGTGTTTCAAACCAGTCTGTTGTGGAATTACCAGAAACTGGCTCTACAAATGCAAAAAGGATTAAAAAACAACCTATGAAACAAACTTTTTCAGTTCAGGTAGTCAGAACGGTCAGCGTTTTCAGACAGGAGAAGTGTGACCTTGTAAATGCACTGATCTTGATTGATTGATGTAACTGGGACCCTGTGTACACAAGTTCGTTCCACCTCATGTACCACATGCAATGAAAAGAAAGAATGCTGGCTGTTCTCCAAAGCTTTATAAATAAATCTGATGATGCACCTTGGTCTGTTTTGGAAATCTTTTTTCCACGACACAGGTCATTGTGGTTTTCTTACTTTTGTCTGGGTCTTAATCACACCTGAAGGTACAGTGTGGTTCATTACTCCTGTTCCCAACACATTAAGTTTTGTAGGGCTGAGACGGTGCAGGTGTTGCAAGTTTGCACAAACCGAGTGCACGAAGAGCTCTGATAAAGGCCTCATGTGCTCTGTTACATATAGGGTCTTCAATGAGCCCCTAGTTGATAATGAATGAGGATATTTTCAGTGTGTAACCATGGTGACTGACACAAAGCTATTTCATCTTTTAAGTAATGTTCAGTTGGGTCATCTGGACAGTTTTTTTTTTCTGAGACGTTTCGTCCTTCATCCAAATGACTTCAGTCTGAGAAGCCACAAAGAAACTGGAGTCCCACAAATACTCTAATCTAAGTAATCTTGTGGGGGGGGGGGGTGTTTCCTGGTGATAAGATGCTTATTTTCTCACCACCTCGGACTGAAGAAGTCCTTCAGATGAAGGACGAAACGTCTCAGCAAATAAAAAAAATAAAAAGATGACTGACTGAACATTGTTGGATTTGTATGATCATTGAACATGAATTGTTGATGTTCATCCTTTTAGTTTCTGTTCACAAATGTTATCCTAATAAAATGCAGCACGTGTTTTTTTTAGTAAGTGATGGAGGACATTGAACTTCTGCCCTTTTGTTAAAATAGTTTGTTTCCAGAAAGGCATCATCATAAATGGAGGAGTTCCTTCACAAAGGGGAGTTTTTTGTGTTTGTGGATGTTATTGGCTCAGCCTGAGATATGCCTCTTAAGTGTGACCAATGACAGAGCCAGCAGCCCAGGTTTCCTAAACTGTACACAGGACTGTGCAAGTCAAACAAACAGGCTGTTGTGATTGCTGCAGGATGTCAGGGTTTGTGAGGTTTCTCTGGTGACTTCTCTGCTGTGATACTGTTTGTGATATCTGACGTGAGCAGCTTGTATTTGTGCTGTGTCAGGGCTCCCAGTTGCCCCACAGTGTATCCTTCATACATTTCATTTCATTGGCCTGTAACACAGTAACTGAATACTTTTATTTTAGTAAAACACTGAACTATTTTTATAAACGAGTTTACTGCTGTGTCAGTTCTTGTATCTTTTTTCGTTTCCGTTTAGTTTATGACGCTTGTTTAAGTGTGAGAACGCCAAGGTGGTTTGTTCAGGTCACAACTTTGACCCAATGTTTACAGTCTCTCTCATCCTCATTAAGGTTGTTACACGTAGACCAAGCAGTAGTTTGTATCCACAGTAATTGCTCCGAACAATGATACAATATTGAGTTTTATGTAGAAACTTGGATTGTGGAATTGTTTGGGTACTTTGTAGACATTCTCTTGTTCCCCACACTCATAATCTGCTTTCCTGAAATATGATGGATTATTTTTATTACATTTTCTAGCTCCCAGCTCATGTTTTTATTTTCTTTCTTTTCACTCCTATTTGTCCGGTGTGTTTTTGGAAAGCAAATGAAAAAAGCAGTACAACATGAACCATTTAAACGCCCAGTCACATTAATAAAAAGGGAGAGGCACAAAGGAGCTATAAAATAATCTCGGTTGTCTGGTTTTTATGTGAAGTTACTTCTTCTCACTAGTAAATCCATGAATAATCAGTTTTATGGGAAAGTTTTACAAAATTTAGGTTACAATAATATTAAGGAAAAACATATGAAAAACAGTGAAGTAAACTGAGTGGATTGTTCTTTAATACTTTATTTGAATGAATGTGTGTTGTGATGGCTGATCTTTAGTCTCCTTGTGTTACTTGATGACCTTTTTGTGAATTTGTGTGAAGCCATTCTGTTCTGTTGTTCAGTTGTATTTGGAGCTTTAGTTTTAGTTACTTTGTACAGTAGTCCCTCGTTTATTGCGGGGGTTCAGTTCTGAACCCGTCCGCCATAAGTGAAATTCCACGATATATTGTATATTAAGGCTTTATAACCCTTACCACACTCTTGCAATGTTCTAAACTCTTCAACCTACTTCATTTTAACAACATACGTACAGTACTGTATATGTAGCTACTAAATTTTACTTACTGGGTTCTGCAGAACAGCAGCGACTCAGTTTCCAGTCTGACTCTGTTCAGTTTCTTCAGTTGTAACCTGCAGTGACAAAGCCCACAATCAATTATCTAAACCTGTCGTGATAAACAATAAATTGATTAATCGCATGATAAATTAAAATAAGGTTTAATTTTAATTTATCAGCTTTACTGTTTCTTCATGTCTCTCTTTCTACTGAAGACATTGGATGACAAAACGCTCAAATCCGGTGCTCTTC
>JBBPBX010006847.1:17240-36306 GCA_038048925.1 Garcialebias charrua
CCCTTCTCTTTTTTCTTTAAAATCCATTTTAACTGTCCAATATAGCGTTTTTGGATCATTATAAGCAACTAAGCTGAGAAGCTAAGTTAACAGGCCGATCTTGTGGGGAAAAACCCTCTTGTCTTGTCGAAGCTCCAAAATTTGCAGTTGAAACCCGTGCCTTCATATAAAAAGTTGTCTTTCTCTGCAAAAAGAAGCTGAGAACTTGTTTACTGATTTTTTTTTAATTAAAAGCGTTGTGTGATGAATGCTATGCTAAAGAGCTCAAACCACACAGAGCGTCTGCCATTTTGTGAACCGAAAAAAGGAAAGAAAGACGGCCAATTCAAGGGGGCTCCTTCTCATTTTGCTTAAAGAGACACTGCTCGCACTCTCACTATACATCTTTCGGTTCAAACAATTTTTTTTGTCTGCCATCCAGTGGTCAAAAAAGGTACTACACCCAAAATAAATTAAGCAACATTTCTTCTTAAATTCTTCTTCTTCTTAAATATTATCTTAACAATTGAACTTTTTTATGGAGGAAAATGAACTTATGGACAATTTCCAATCAGGTTTTCGTAGACTGCATTCCACAGAAACAGCATTATTAAAAGTGTCCAGTGATGTGTTGATGGCAGCTGATTCTGGACACTACACTGTGTTTGTTGCTCTGGATCTGTCTTCAGCTTTTGATACTGTGGATCACACTGTTCTTATCAACAGATTGAGAGCTCTGTTTGGTATTTCTGGCACTGTTTTAAACTGGTTTAAGTCTTATTTGTCCGATAGGTCTTTTACTGTTTTTATGAACAATGTTCACTCAAATGTTTCTGAGCTGTCCTATGGGGTGCCCGCAGAACGGATCATATTACTCCTGTTCTGTACTCTCTCCACTGGCTTCCGATATATTTTAGGGTTCATTTTAAAATTTTGGTTTTAACTTTTAAAGCACTCCATGGTGAGACTCCCAAATATGTTTTCAATCTTTTGAAGCCACTCTGTCAGTCTAGAACTCTGAGGTCTTCTAATCAGCTACTGCTGTCGGTCCCTAGAACCCATTTTAAAACCCGTGGTGATAGAGCATTTCAGGTGGTGGCACCGAGGCTCTGGAACGCTCTCCCTCTAACAATGCGCGGCTCCGAGTCGACTGATGCATTTAAGAGAAGTCTTAAGACTTATCTTTTTAAACAGGCTTATGGTTAATTGTACTTATCGATTTTAGAGTTTATCATGTGTAACCTTTTTGTATAGCATGTTTTAAGAGTGTATGATTTTAGTATGATTTTATTATGTGTATTTCTTTTGTAAAGCACTTTGTGATTTTATATCTGTGAAAGGTGCTATATAAATAAAGTTTACTTACTTACTTACTTACTTACTTATCCTTTATCGCAATAATTTCTGAGACAATCACCCAGCAAAATTTGTTATTGTGACAGGCCTACATCTAAACTCTTAAACCTATTAATGTTAACAATATACAGTACTTATATGTAGCTACTAAATTTTACTTACCAGCGTGTCCTCGATCAGAGGTCCTTGTCGTTGGCTGTTTGAAACAGACAAAAAACGTCCTGTTGAGCTTCAGATGGACCACGGCTGCGCGCATCCATTGATGGCTCGTCGTTTGCCAGTTGAAAAACATGGAAAAGTTCCCATCGAGCTTCATTTGGAGCACTGGACCTTTTGCTACAAGTGTTTGGCGGGCTACCAGTTCTCAAGATTCACGATGGATCTGGAAGTCTGGTTCTGCTCTGGTGCTCCGATCAGCTCAAAACTTTATTGAGCCTTGTTTTTTGTTTTGTTTTTTTCAGAAGAAGAAATGGGGCTTCTGGGCAGAGCCCTATTGCCTTCTGGGAAATTTAGATATGAGCGGGAATACAGTGGAGGCTTACTGAGAGAACACTACAAAATGTTCTGAAGTATTTGATTTTTTCATTAACTTTTTACTTTATCCAGTACTGTCCCAATCACGTAATATTAAGTTGACAATCATGTGTTCAGTACAAATTTTTTGTGTGCAATATTATGGACTGTATATGTCTACAAACTGCAATAGAATGAGTCTACAGTAGTCGAACCGTGAAGTACAGAGAGACGACTGTGTATGTAAAAATATTCTGATCAGAAAAGTTTGTTTCCTCATGACATTTTATACATTTATCTTTCTATTCATCAGGGGAGGAAGAAACCCTTCACAGAAGTCATCAAAGCAAACATCGGTGATGCCCACGCCATGGGCCAGCAGCCGATCACTTTCTTCCGGCAGGTCAGCTTTCAGGCTCTCCCCTCCTGTTCTATTTAGAACTGATTAGTGCTTCCTTGGAAAAATTTGAGCCAGTTTGTTTAACTGCACACAGGCCGTGCTTTCACATTCTTCTGCCTACGCATTGTGTTGGTTTTTAGGTGTTGGCTCTCTGCTCCTGCCCTGAACTGCTGCATGGCAGCACATTCCCAGAAGATGCTAAAAGTAGAGCACGTCGTATTCTGAACTCATGTGGAGGGAACAGTATGGGTGCGTATGAATGTGACTGGTTATGATGTATTAACTCTGTGAGCTTTTAGCACTCTGTTGGCTAATTATATTTCTATACCAGTTGGATGCTATACATCTGTTGATTCTCCATTTTTTTTATAACTATACTAAAGCATGATCTCTGATTGATTTCCCCCTCAGGCTCCTATAGCCCCAGTCAAGGTATAGAATCTGTGCGTCAGGATGTGGCTCGTTACATTGAGCGACGGGACGGCGGTATTCCCTGCGATCCAGACAACATTTACCTCACAACAGGCGCCAGCGAAGGCATTGTGGTACAACATAACTCATTGTTTCGTTGTCTAAAATTAGACATTTGTCACTCTCTCAAAATGTGATTTGTGTTTATAAACAAAAGTACAAATAGAGTTTGCAAAAGTCTCAAGCAAGCTCTCCTTTCTTTCACAAAGTAATTCTTATCTAATAGCTTTTGGGAAACGATCTTCTTTGGGCAAAAAATACGTTTTATAATTTGGTAAAGGATTTTCCAAGTATTTTTACAGGAGCAGGCAAAAGAGAACTGGAAATAAATTTTGTCTGCAAAAGGCTGCTGTTAATAATAATAATAATAATAATAATAATTAATAATAATAATTTTATTTGTATAGCACCTTCCTACAATGCCTTGCATGACCAAGGTGCTTAACAGGATAGAAAAGATAAAAACAGGTTCAATAAATCAGTGAAAATAAAAACACAGCAGCAATTAAAGGAAGCAGTGGAAATAAAAATACTAAATACTAAAATACCAAAAGTAATAAAAGTTACAGACTGAAACTTTTTTAAACAAGTGGGTCTTCAGTCTGGTTTTAAACAGAGTCAGATCAGAGGTGACACGCAGCTCAAGGGGGAGACTATTCCAGGCTGTTGGGCCAACAATGGAAAAGGACTGGTCTCCCCATTGTTTGTACCTTGAGCGAGGCACCTCCAGCAGGTGTTGACTGGCAGATCGTAAAGCTCTGCTGGGCTGATGGACTTTCACAAGTTCTGAGATGTAGAGAGGAGCAAGTCCATTCAGAGCAGATAGATTTGTAGATCGTCTGCATAAAGATGAAAAGACAAATTATGGCGTGCAATGATTGGTCCTAATGGCAACATGTAAAGAAAAAAGTGAACTGGCCCCAGAATGGATCCCTGTGGCACGCCAGAGGAATTGATGAAGAGGAGAACAGATCACCTATCATGACAGAAAACGATCTGTCTGTTAAGTACGATCTGAACCACTCAAGCACAACTCCCTGAAAGCCAACCTGGTGATTAGTACCTGATGGTCGACGGTGCCAAAAGCTGCTGAGAGGTCCAACATCACCAGCAGAACAGGTTTTTTTGCATCCAGGGACAGAAGAATGTCATTCTGTACTTGAGCAGTGCTGATTCAGTGCTGTGACGGTATCTGAAGCCAGACTGTAATTTTTCAAACAGGTTGTTGGGCTCTGGAAAAGATTGAAGTTGAATAAAACCATAGGACCTTTGATAAAAATGACAGATGGGAAATTGGCCTGAAATTAGAGAGAGCTGTAGGATCTAAGCCTGTTTTTTGAGAAGAGGCCTGACCAAAGCATGTTAAAAAGCAGATGGCACATAACCTGAACTTGGACTGCTGTTTATGAATGTCAAAAGATAAGGACCAATGACATCGAGGGACTGTTTGAACATTTAGAGGGAATGATGCCCAGAGTACAGTTAGTTGGTTTCATCTGCTGAACCACCTTGATGAGGTGAGGCAGTGAAACCAGGTTGAACTGGTCAAAAACAGCAGAGGTTATTGCAGACGCACATGATTGGACAGCGTTGGATGGGCTGACAATGTTCTGCTTGATAGTCAATTTTGTTGACAAAGTAACTAAAAAAATCGTCACAGGTAGACTGTGTGGCAGTTTTCAGAATATTGACAGAAGGATTGATGACAGACTGAATTGTACTACAGTAAATAGAACCCTCGGCTGGTTGCAGCTGGTGGAGATTAAATTGGAGAGGTACTGTGACTGGACCTGCTTAACAGCAACCTTTATGCTGTTAACAAAGTTTCTAATAAACTCTTTTAAATAATTGTTTGCTACTTAACTGAATATATATAGGTAGTCCCCGACTTACGAGCGAGTTCCATTCCTCCGAGGCGCTCGTAAAGCGAAAATTCGTAACTTGGAACGGCCGCCACGTGTCTCGTAAGTCCGGAATTTCGCTCGTAAGTTGGAACGGTTTTGCTAGCGCGACTACAAACACTCGTTTTTCATCGAAAAACTGCTTACGAGTGCATAAAAATGATCGGAAACGTGTGTCCACATGTTTAGCTAACGAACTGTGGTGAAAAAACACAGAAAAACTCGGTATTTTTTGCGTTTTTTCCAAAAATTCGCCAGCTCGTAAGTCCGGAACCTCGTAGGTCAGAGCGCTCGTAAGTCGGGGACTACCTGTATATATATATATATAGTCCCCGACTTACGAGCGAGTTCCGTTCCTCCGAGGCGCTCGTAAAGCGAAAATTCGTAACTTGGAACGGCCGCCACGTGTCTCGTAAGTCCGGAATTTCGCTCGTAAGTTGGAACGGTTTTGCTAGCGCGACTACAAACACTCGTTTTTCATCGAAAAACTGCTTACGAGTGCATAAAAATGATCGGAAACGTGTGTCCACATGTTTAGCTAACGAACTGTGGTGAAAAAACACAGAAAAACTCTGTATTTTTTGCGTTTTTTCCAAAAATTCGCCAGCTCGTAAGTCCGGAACCTCGTAGGTCAGAGCGCTCGTAAGTCGGGGACTACCTGTATATACATACATACATACAGTATATGTATATATGGTACAGTATGGTAGAATTAGGCAGTCCCCAATAATAATAATGAATCCAGTGTCCAAAAGAAAACCAAAAGACCTGGATGATTATTGCTCAACCCCCCTGCTGCCCTTGGGTCAAAATGACCCCTGGAAGACCTCTCTAAAATTAAAAGTAGGATCAAACACAACCTTCAGTTTACAAATTATCCCAGACGTTTGCATTCTACTGTAACTGGCGACGTGTAACATTTTAAGAGTTTAGTTTGTCCATGATTCAATTTATGTTCAGCTGTTAACTGGTCATTATGTCTTTTATTTCTTCTATGTGCTGCACTCAGACCGTGCTGAAGCTGTTGGTGTGCGGCAAAGGTACGATGCGTACAGGCGTCATGATCTCGATACCTCAGTATCCCCTGTATTCAGCTGCACTGGCTGAACTGGGTGCTGTACAAATCAATTATTTCCTTAATGAGGAGAAGTGCTGGAGTTTGGACATCACTGAGCTGCAGCGGGCTTTGGATGAGGCCAGACTCTACTGCAACCCCCGAGCTCTGTGCATCATCAACCCCGGAAACCCTACAGGTAAGTCACTGCTATTTGTTCAAATGTACCAGCAAGGTCCACTGCTATGATATTAGGTTGTAAATAATAATCTGCATCTTCTTCTTCTTCTTTTGGCTTTTCCCTCTTCAGGGGTCGCCACAGTGAGTCATCCTCCTCCACCTCACTCTGTCCTCTGCATCCTCTGTCCTCACTCCAACTACCTTCATGTCCTCTCTAACTGCATCCATATATCTCCTCTTTGGTCTCCCTCTTTGTCTTTTTCCTGGCAGCTGCATTTCTAACATCCTTCTACCAATATACCCACTGTCCCTCCTCTGGACATGTCCAAACCATCTCAGTCTGGCCTCCCTAACTTTATCTCCCAGTTGTTCAACATGTGCTGTACCTCTGATGATCTCATTCCTGATCTTATCCATCCTTGTCACTCCTAAGGAGAACCTCAGCATCTTCATTTCTGCCACTTCCAGTTCTTTCTCCTGTCTTTTTGTCAATGACACTGTCTCCAGACCATACAACATAGCTGGTCTCACCACTGTCTTGTAAACTTTTCCTTTGACCTTTGCTGACACCTTTTTGTCACAAATCACTCCTGAAACTTTTCTCCATCCACTCCATCCTGCCTGGACTCTCTTTTTCACTTCTTTACCACATTTCTCATTTTCCTGGACAGTGGACCCCAGCCTGCTATTTCTAATCATGAACTGGAGCCATTGTTTTGCTTTATCAAACAAAACAATCTGAATAATTAAAAATATCACATGATTTTACAAAACAAAAACACATCTATTTTCCCTCTTTTTGATGTTGTTTCTGGAATTATAGTAACCTTTATATTAAAATCACTTGCACAAAGATGGAAACAACTTTTAAAGAGGATAAATCATTTTTGCACTAGAAGATTTCTGCCACTAGACAGCAGCAGAACAGCAGCTCTCATCAGCTGCAGCTGTGTAACAGACCTTTTGATTCTCAGGCCAAGTTCAGTGCAGAGAGTGCATAGAGGATGTGATTCGATTTGCTGCTGAAGAGCGTCTCTTCCTCATGGCTGATGAGGTACTGTCTCTGTTGGCATCTATGAGTCCTGCTCAAATTCCTATTCTGGGTGCTGCTCTTGAAAATCAAACCTCTACCTGCATCAGTGCCCCACCCCAACCTCTGTTTTCTGACCTTCTGCCCCACACTCACAGGTGTACCAGGATAATATATATGCTGAAGGTTGCCATTTTCACTCATTTAAGAAGGTTCTGTTTGAGATGGGACCAGAATACTCAGAACATGTTGAACTGGCATCATTCCACTCCACCTCTAAGTGTTACATGGGAGAGTAAGTTTTTCACACTGAATGAAAATCAGGTTTATGATTACTTCAATATCTTGTGTTGTATTTCTGTTTATGTCTCGGTCAAATGCAAACCTTCTCTCTTCTCAGGTGTGGCTTCCGTGGAGGCTACATGGAAATAATAAACATGGACAATGATGTGAAGGCACAGTTGCTGAAGCTGTTATCAGTATGTCCTCCTGTTCCAGGACAGGCTCTAATGGACCTGGTGGTCAACCCCCCACAGCCTGGGGAGCCTTCATATGAGCGTTTTATCACGGTAAACAGGATACATGACATCCTCAGTATTTACAAATATTGTGTGACGTGCATTCTTTAGCATATTTACATCATTATTTATTGCTAATTCCATCCATCCATTGTCTTCCGCTTATTCTGAAGTTGGGTTGCTGGGACAGCAGCTTGAGCAGGGAGGCCCAGACATCTCTTTCCACAGCCACCTCTTATAGCTCTTCTTGTGGGACCCCAAGGCATGCCCAGGCCAAGTGAGAGACGTAGCCTCTCCAGCATGTCCTGGGTCTTCCCTGGGGTCTCCTCCCAGCCAGACATGCCCAAAGCACCTCCCTAGAGAGGCGCCCAGGGAGCATCCTTACCAGATGCCCAAACCAACTCAACTGGTTCCTCTCAATGTGGAGGAATAGTGATTCTACTCTGAGTCTCTCCTGGAAAACTTTTCACCCCATCTCTAAGGGAAAGTCCATCTACCCTACAGAGGAAACTAATTTCAACTGCATGTATCAGCAATCTCATTCTTTCTGTCACTACCCAGAGCTCGTGACCATAGGTGAGGGTAGAAACATAGACCGACTGGTAAATAGAGAGCTTTGCCTCACAATTCAGCTCTTTCCTCACCACAACAGACCAGTACAGAGTCCGCAATACTGCACACACTGCACCAATCTGTCTGTCAATCTCACGTTCCATTTTTCCCTCACTCGTGAACAAAACCCTGAGATACTTGAACTCCTCTACTTGAGGCAGAACCTCACCCTTGACCTGAAGAGATCAATTCACCCATGTCTGGTTAAGGACCATGGCTTCAGATTTGGAGGTGCTGATTCTCATACCACCCTCTTCCCACTCTGCTGCGAACTGCTCCAATGAGAGCTGAAGATCATGGCACAATGACGCTAACAGGACCACATCATCTGCAAAGAGTAGAGATACACCGAACCGGAAACCCTCCGCCCCGTGGTTGCACTGAGAAATTTGGTCCATAAAAGTTATGAACAGAATCGGTGACAGCGGGCAGCCCTGGCTGAGTCCAACTTCCACCCTGAAGGGGTCAGACTTACTACCGACAATGTGAACCAAACTCTCGCACTGCTTGTGTAGGGATCAAACAGCCCGTAACAATGAGCCCCCAATTCCATATTCATGGAGCAGCCCCCCACAATGTACCATGAGGAACATGGTTGAATACTTCTCCAAGTCCACAAAACACATGTAGACTGGATGGGCAAACTCCCACGACCCTTCAAGGATCCTAATGAGGGTAAAGAGCTGATCCAGTGTTCCACGGCCAGGACGGAACCTGCTTTGTTCTTCCTGGATCTGAGGTTCAACCCACGGTCAGACTCGCTTCTCCAGTACCGCTGAATAGACCTTACCAGGGAAGTTACCCCTATAATTGGAGCACACCGTCTGGTCCCCCTTTTTGAAGAGGGGAACCATCATCCCAGTCTGCCAATCCAGTGACACTGCACCCAATGTCCACACAACGTTGCAACGGATGTCAACCAAGACAGCCCCACAACATCCAGAGCCTTGAGGAAATCAGGGTGAGTCTCATCTACTCCCGGAGCCCTTCCGCCTCAGAACTTTTTAACTACCTCCACAACCTCAGCCACAGTTATGGATGGACCAACCCCAAAGTCCCCAAACTCAGCTTCCTCCATGGAAGACGTGCTGGTGGGATTGAGAACGTCTGAGAAGTATCACTTCCACCTCCCGACGACATCACTGGTTAAGGTTAACAGCACCTCACCTTCACTGAACACAGTGTTAGTAAAGTGCTGCTTTCCCCTCCTCAGCCGCCTGATGGTTTTCCAGAATCTCCTCGAAGCCAACTGAGAGTCTCTATTGAAGGCCTCACCGAACTCCTCCCACATCTGAGCTTTTGCCTCGGCAACAGCCAAGGCTGTGGACCACTTAGCCCTCCGGTAGTCCTCAGCTGCCTCTGGAGTCCCACTGGCTAACAAGGCCTGATAGGACTCCTTCTTCAACTTGACAGCGTCTCTGACCTGGGGTATCCACCACTGAGTTCATGGATGGCCATCGCAAGAAGCAAACAACCTCGCGGCCACAGCTCAAGGAAGCTACCTCAACAAGTGAGGTGCGGAACATGGCCTACTTGGACTCAATGTCCCCCACTTCAGCTGGGATGTGGTTAAAGCTCTCCCAGAGGTATGAGTTGAAGATCTCTCTGATGGGTTCTTCTGCCAGGCATTCCCAGTAGACCCTCACTACAAATTTGGGTCTACTGGGTCTGTCCGGCATCTTCCCCTGCCATCTGATCCAACTTACTACCAGGTGGTGATCAGTTGACAGCTCAGCTCCTCTTTTCACCCAATGTCCAAAACAAATGGCCACAAATCAGATGACATGACTATGAAGTCAATCATCAATCTACAACTTAGGGCATCCTGGTACCAAGTGCATTTATGGACACCCTTATGTTTGAACATGGTGTTTGTGATGGACAAACTATGACTAGGACAGAAGTACAACAACAGAAAACCGCTCAGGTTCAGATAAGAGAGGCTGTGCCTCCCATTCACGGCCCTCCAGGTCACACTGTCATTACTGGCATTTAATTCTCCCAGCAGAATAAAGGAGTGCCCAGCTGGCGCACCATCCAGCACCCCTGCCAAAGACTCCAAGAAGGCCGGATTCTTTGAACTACTGTTCGGCGCGTAGGCACAAACAACAGTCAGAGTCCATCCCCCTACCTGAAGGCAAAAGGACGCCACCCTCTCATCTAATGGGGAAAACTCAACACATAGGCATCAAGTTGGGGGCTACAAGTAGACCCACACCAGCTCGACACCATTCACCATGGGCAGCTCCAGAGTGGAATAATGTCCAGCTTCTCTCAAGGAGATTGGTTCCAGAGTTTTTATTTCTTTTTTTCTGTCCATGTTAGTCTTGTGAATCGTTTATTGTCTGGCCTGTCACCTAGGACCAATTTGCCTTGGGACGTCCTACTAGGGGCAATTATAATTGTCCCCGACAGCATAGCCCCTAGGATCATTCAGGTGCACAAACTTCTTCACCGTGATAAGGTGGCGATTCAAAAAGAAGCTGTGTATTATTGCTAATTAAATGGCACAATCAGCACAATCTAGTCAAAGTCAAAGTCAACTTTATTGTTAAAACTGCAATATGTACAGGACACACACAGGATTGAAATTACATTACTCTCAGATCCCTAGTGTAACAATAACCATTTAAACATTAAAACATTTAATAAACATTAGCATAAAATGAAATAATAAAAGTAATAAAAGTACGATACTGTCCTAAATTGTAGCAAAGCAGTATAAATAACAGATGTAACAGCATAACAGATTACAAAGGCAAAAACAAACAATGGCAAAAACAAACAATGCCCCAGGGACCCATCTCTGCCTGATGCCCTCAATAAGTTTTATGCACGTTTTGATGATCCAAACAGACCTGCTAGCACCAGACTCACCTCATCACCAGATGAAGAGCATCTCAGGGTGTCCGCAGCAGAAGTGAGAGGCAGTCTCAGAAAGATTAATCCTCATAAAGCAACCGGACCAGACAACATCCCAGGGAAAGTTCTGAAGGAATGTGCGGACCAGCTCTGTGAGGTGCTGGCTGACATCTTCACCACCTCACTTGCACTGGAGTCAGTTCCCACCTGCCTGAAGACCGCGACCATCATCCCAGTCCCAAAGAGCTCCACAGTGACTGGTCTGAATGACTATAGACCGGTGGCCCTCACCCCGATAGTCGCTAAATGTTTTGAGAAACTGGTCATGTCCCACATCAAGGCAACCGTCAACATCAATGAGGACCCTCATCAATACGCATACCGTGAGAACCGATCAACAGAGGACGCCATTTCTTCCGTGGTCCACACTGCTCTCACCCACCTGGATCAGAAAGACTCATACGTGCGTCTGCTCTTTGTGGACTTCACATCTGCCTTCAACACCATGATCCCCCAAACTCTGATAGACAAACTATCTACACTTGGACTAAGCCCCTCTATTTGTAACTGGGTACTAGACTTCTTAACAGACAGACCACAGTCCGTGAAGATCCACAACTTCTCCTCCTCCACCATAACCCTCAGCACTGGCTCTCCTCAGGGATGTGTGCTGAGCCCCCTTCTGTTCACTCTGCTCACATATGATTGTACAGCCACACTTCCAGGCTGTCATATTGTTAAGTTTGCAGATGATACAGCGGTGGTGGGATGCATCACAAACAATGATGAGTCCAGCTACAGACAGGAGGTGGAACACCTGGAGAGCTGGTGCAAAGAGAATAATCTTCACATGAATGTGAAGAAGACAAAGGAGATGATTGTGGACTTCAGAAGGAACAAACACACCCATGCCCCACTGATAATAGGTGGGTCTGCAGTGGAAGTGGTCTCCAGCTACAAATACTTGGGTGTACACATGAATGATAACCTCAGCTGGAGCAACAACACCACCAGCCTGATCAAGAAAGGTCATCAGAGACTCTACTTCCTCAGACGGCTGAGACGAGCTGGTCTGAGCAGCCCAGTTCTCACCTCCTTCTACAGGTGTGCAGTGGAGAGCATCCTGTGCTCCAGCATCAACGTGTGGCATGGAGGCTGCACAGTTGAAGAGAGGAAAGCTCTGCAGAGAGTGGTGAAGGCTGCACAGAAGTCTGTTGGAGTCAGTCTCCCCACCATCACAGACATTTACACCTCTAGATGCAGGAAAAGAGCCACCTGTATCATGAAAGACCTCACTCATCCAGCACACTCACTCTTTGCCCCACTCCCCTCAGGACGGAGGTTGAGGAGCATCAAGTGTAGAACCACTAGACTGAGGAACAGCTTCTACCCTGAGGCTGTTAGACTCATGAATAAATAAAAATAAAATAAAAATAAACACTGCAAAATATCACATCATGCTGATGCTGATCTGTTTTCTTGTTGCTGTGTTCATCTGTGACCATCTGCTCATACAAACTCATGTTCGTGCTGCTGTTTATTCCCACTATATTAGGCTTAGTGTATTACTAGTTGATGTTTTTCTTAGTTAGTTCTAGATGTTATTACTGTTTTTCTCTTTCATTGTTGTTGGATGTAACTGGGACCTCGTGTACATAATCTCGTTTTCATCTCATGTACCACATGCGGTGCAAATGACAATAAAGACTCTCTGACTCTCTGACTCTGACTCTAAATATATAAAAAGTCTATTAAATAAAATGAAGGTTCTGACATTGACATTTGTAGTAAAGTGACAAAGCAGCATATGAAGTGAATGTACACGGTATATGTATGAAGTCTTTGATATTGGTATAGAGCTAAAGTGACATGTATGCAATAAGGCTAGTAAAAATATATATATCAACAGTAGTGTGAATATAAACAGTAGTGTAAATGTAAACAGTAGTATCAATATAGACAGTAATGTAATAGGGGTGCGAATCTCTGTGTCTGGCGATTCAATTCCGATTTTTGGTGTCACAATTCGATCCAAAATCGATTTTTCGATTCAGAAACGATTTTTCTATTGAAATGGCCATAGATTTTGTTTCAGTTATGTAACTGACAAGCTGAAAAGAATAAACAACAATGTAAACAAATAGAACGTTTATTTAAAACAATAATTTTAGGTTCCTTATTGTATCACATTTTTGCATCGTTTGATATTTAAACGAAGAATAGGAAAAAATAATACAGGAGTGCATAAAATTCTGTAACTTAAATTACCAGTATTAGCCTGGATTTCTCTAAAACAATAAAAGAAAAACCTAGGAACAATAATTAATCCATCCATTATCTTTACCCACTTCTTCCTTTTCAAGTCTCGGGGGTCACTGGTGTCCATATCCAGTCATCACTGTGCGAGAGGTGGGGGACACCTGGACAGATCTCCAGTCCATCACAGACAAATAATTCAAAATATATAAATACAAAAGTAAACAGACTTCAGCCTACCATAGTGCATTAACATTTAACTCAACATAAAATACAGACTTCACAGTTTTTTTAACCGTCCATATTAATTCATATTTAGTAAATCTTTAACATTTCAAAACCTGTGCAAACCTGCATTAAAATCTCTTCTGAACTGTAATTTATAAACCATAAATTGTATCATTTAGAACTGGCTCCAGGCGATGTGTCTCATCTGGTCTCTCCAACCTGTTAAAAGACAAATTACATTGTTTGTTGTATAACTTGTGTATAAGTTTTAGTATAATATGAGGAAAAACAGTTATCTTTGAGCTGTAGCTGCATCAGAGCTTCTCCCACGTTATCCTTGTTTCATGCTGGAGCTGTGTGGACCTTTATCTACATGAAGGAATAACGTACGTTGCTTCCAGCACATTAAAAATAAAAATAAACCCCTCAGCGTCCACTGAGCTGTCTGCTCATAAATCCTTTGTGATATAGCAGGAGATGGAGATAGAAATCTTTGCAGCAGACTTTGCTGGTCGGCTGCTTTCACTTTCATCTTCAGTGCATTTTATTGTATTTCCAAAATACTGTACCGTAATTTCATTTGACAATTCTTGCTAACAACCATTCTCTTGTTAAGCTCTGTCTTCCCCCAGAATGATGTAGGATCTGAAATTAGTTTTAAAGACGAAGGAGCGAGTTAAATCGCGCTGTCCTCCTGCTCCATGCTAGCAGGCTCCATTCAGATTCATTCATTCAACCTTTATTTAGTCAGGTAAATCTTATTGAGCCTCATAGGCTCATTTACGAAAGCGACCTGCTAAAACTAAAGAACGATGAACAGCAATGGTAGAATTTCCTTAAACAATTAACAATAGAAAAACGAAAGAGAGAAAAAAACAAAAGAGAGAAATACTTTTTTTTTTTAACAAAGTATCAAAAAACTAGCATAACATTATAAGGTAGACGTATAAAATCAAAGACAGGAACAAATATGCATTGGTTTTTGCCAGGATTCAAACAGATTCTGAATAATATAATTCAGATAAAGGGAGCTGTATAACGTGTGCCTCAAATCTGTCCTGATATATCTATCTATCACAGACGTCCATCTCACTCATGGTACGGCCCGGAACACTAACATACCGCTAAGCATTATGGGAACTCAACACAGTCCACTCCCCATTTTAAGTTTCGTTTTTGATTGTAGCACTATGAGTTGTAATTCTTGTTGGCTTTGATCAACGGATGCAGATTTAAACTATACGTTGAAATTTTTATTCCAGCAACATCTACTGTATATATTTCACGCAATATTTTCTCTCTCTCGCTCTTCCAGGAACGCACAGCCATATTAAGTACCTTGGCAAAGAAGGCCAAGCTTACAGAGCAGGTTCTGAACACTGTGCAGGGCATCAGCTGCAATCCTGTGCAGGGTGCGATGTACTCCTTTCCTTCTATAACCATCCCTGAAAAGGCCGTCCAAGAAGCCATGGTCAGTCCTGATCTTTCTCTGTCCCAACAGTTAAAGTTTCATTGTTCATTTCACTGTTGTCTTAAGGTAATTAAACTGATTAGGAACAGCTAAAAATTAGAAGTAAATTTTCCCAACACACTTCAATCTACCAGTCATTCTTTAGATGTACTTGCTTTTTTGACTCTGTGCCCTCATCAGCTGTTGGTGTACTAATAAAATCATAATTAAAGTTGCCATTAAAAATCAATAATGGAAGTAGAGCTCTAAGACTGAATAATAAAACTTGCCCATGGTGCTGTACATCCACCACACTGTTAAATAGAGCCAATGGTTTCAAGTAGCTGGCAGTAGCAGTTCTGTCTTACAGCCGACTGCTCTCTTGGAATTAATTTACAGACATATTTCTGAGGCTGATATTAAAGTGTTCTACAATTTTTTAAATCCAAACATATTGGAATTAATCTGTAGAACTGGAGTACAAAAACTAGGGGAAAAGGGCCACTGAAGTGCAGAAATAAAACATACTTTGTATTAATACAGTAAGTCTTCTGGGAAGTGTTGATCAGAGCTATGACTAATGAACGGATCCAAAAAGAATACAGTACTGACACTAAATTTAAGTCAGCAGTGAACAAAGTTTGGATGAATGCGAATCATGGCAAAAATCTGAAAAGCTCTTGAAAGCAATATTCACTTGGAAAGCATTTCCACTTATCAAATAACAATAAACTCAAACATGTGGAGTATCAAGCTTCATTTATAGAAACATTTTCTTGTTTTGTTAGGAGACGAAACAGCAGCCAGATATGTTTTATTGCATGAAGATGCTGGAAGAGACGGGAATCTGCCTCGTACCTGGAAGCGGGTTTGGTCAGAAGGATGGCACCTACCACTTCAGGTACAGGACACTTTTATAGACTTCATTTATGATTGTGACGTTTATGAATCATTAGTTTAGTCATCATTTCAACATTAGATGTTAGATGAACATTCATCAACATTAGATGAACACCACCAGCCTGATCAAGAAAGGTCATCAGAGACTCTACTTCCTCAGACGGCTGAGACGTGCTGGCCTGAGCAGCCCAGTTCTCACCTCGTTCTACAGGTGTGCAGTGGAGAGCGTCCTGTGCTCCAGCATCAATGTGTGGCATGGAGGCTGCACAGTTGAAGAGAGGAAAGCTCTACAGAGAGTGGTGAAGGCTGCACAGAAGTCTGTTGGAGTCAGACTCCCCACCATCGCGGACGTTTACACCTCCAGGTGCAGGAAAAGAGCCACCTGCATCATGAAGGATCTCACTCACCCAGCACACTCGCTCTTTGCCCCACTCCCCTCAGGACGGAGGTTGAGGAGCATCAAATGTAGAACCACTAGACTGAGGAACAGCTTCTACCCTGAGGCTGTCAGACTCATGAATAAATAAATAACAAGAATAAACACTGCAAAATATCACATCATGTTGATGCTGATCTGTTTCTTGTTGCTGCGTTTCACCTGTGACCATCTGCTCATAATGACTCATGTTCGTGCTGCTGTTTATAACGATGTTTTTCTACTACATTAGGGCTTAGAGTATTACTAGCTGATGCTTCTCTTAGTTAATCCTAGAATGTTATTACTGTTTTTCTCTTGCATTTGTTGTTTCTCTTGTAGTTGTTGTTGGATGTAACTGGGACCCCGTGTACATAATTTCGTTTTCATCACATGTACTACATGCGGTGCAAATGACAATAAAGACTCTCTGACTCTGACTCTGACTCTGATTAGATGTTTTTTTTTTGTTGCTGTTTATAAAAAAAAGTCAGTAATGTTGTATATAAATACAAAAGAGAGGACAATGTTCTTAAAACATTTTCTTAACATAATTTCTTCCAGTGTAGAAACAGAAAAATCATTGAACAAAATGAGATAATATGGTTGTACAGTCATACTAACTGGGTTTTATGTAGACAAATATGTAGAGTAGGAAGAGTTGGCAACTATTCATGCACTTTCAGCTCTGGTAAAATAAAGAATGACAAAAAGCTTGCTGCAGTTCAAAGGTCGTCAAATGTCGAGGCAATGCCTGCTCCTAACTTTTAGAAACACATTAACTCCACCTGTTACACCTGTTTCAATCTCTAAATATTATAAACTGTTGCTCCTCTTCATCTTTTCCACCCAGAATGACCATCTTGCCACCGACAGACAAGCTGAAGGTCCTGCTGAACAGAGTCCAGGAGTTCCACCAGAAATTCACCCAGCAGTACTCTTAAAGTCTCTCTCGCAGAAGAAGGACTCGAAGCCAACTCACAACAAAAAGCAAAAGCCAATAAAAGTCGATCCTTTTCCAACAAGTGCCTTTTCTGCGATGTGGTTGGACCTTTTAGAATGTGAACCTCCCTCACTGTAGAGCGACAAACCACAAAACAAAACTGGAATGAAAAGTTTTGATGCAAAAAGAAACCAGTGTTAATATATTAGCTGTGATGTAAGGATGTATGTGTACTCTGAAAACTGTTGATGTGAAGAAAAAGAAGCTGATGCTGATTATAAACTTAAAACATCTTTAACTGATTAATACACGGCATTCCTGCAGACCACACCCGATGAGAATTTACTAAAAAACTTGCATACTGTATTTCTGTAAGACATAACTTGTCAGGTATTCGTAAATGCACCAATTTGTTTTACAAAACATTTACTTTTTAACTTTAGGATTAGAAAAACATGTTTTATTTCTTTGAAACGTCTTTGAAAGCCATCTTTACAGCATTAGACTTTGCAACACATTTTTTATTGTTTATATAATGTGGTTTTTAAACTCATGTTAGTGTCATTTTAACTTTATTTAATTTTAGATGATAAATGATACTAATTAAGCAGATTATTTCTAGCATTATTGTCATTCTTTAAGTTGAATGCTGACCCATATGTTTGACATTGCCCACCTGTTTTATTGTAAATAATAAAGCTGAAAGAAATAGAAAGCTGATGGGTAAATATTAATGTGACGGTCTAATGTTTTGAATGATGCCACTGCTGCCTTTTTGAGTTAACTTTTTAAATATATATAAAAACCAAGACACTTTGCCCTGCTGAACGAGACACGCAGAGCTTCTGCTGTTACAGCCTTAATAGAGCTCGTTGGATCAGAGCCTGTGGTGTAAATTTCGGAAAACTATTAAAATTGCTTTAAAAATTAGATTTGTTAAGCACGTCATTTTACATTTCCATCACTTTTTCAAAGCACTGTTAAAGGTTTTATTAGGGGGGGAGCACAAAAACTTAAGTATTCTGCTTCCAGCATCAGTGTAAGTTATTTAAAAAAAAAAACTATTGTGTCATTAATTAATTCTCGTTTTAGACCATCTTTATCCCAAATAATTCTGGCGTGGCACATATTTCTACCGTTCAATGTGTAGTTTTGAAATTATTAAAAAGTTTATTCCAACAGAAAATTTATTATCGTGGGAAAAACAAATTTATGTTGGGATTTTTATCCTATAAAATGTGAAACGTTCTAAAAATTACTAAAATTTTGCAGTTGCTGATATTTGTCAGAAAAGCCAAATGAAGATTATGATTCTTTATGTAAAGAAAAGTTATGTCCATGATCACCTCCCGCCAAAGGTGAAAATGCATGTTTATTAGCAAAATATCTCATCTAGGCAAACGCATACTTATAACTCAGTCAATATTAATGCTGTAGAACTAAAATGTGAGAATCCTGTCCAAATTATATTCTGACCGTGGAAGAGCTGGTTTTAAAATTGCCTTTATATATATATAGCAAAATGGTCGTGTGCTGAAGAACTGTGCAGGGGAACTCGCAGCGGTCTTCACGGACATCTTTCAACATCTCACTGAGCCAGGCCATCGTCCCCACCTGTTTCAAAGCCACCACCATCATCCCTGTCCCAAAGAAGGCAACGCCCGCATGCCTCAATGACTATCGCCCAGTAGCACTCACCCCCATCCTGATGAAGTGCTTTGAACGGCTAGTCATGAAAAGCATCACATCTGTCCTCCCTGCCTCCCTGGATCCCTTCCAATTTGCATACCGACCTAATCGCTCAACCGACGATGCCATCTCCTCTGCCCTCCACACAGCTCTCACACATCTGGACACGAAGGACTCTTATGTTAGAATGCTGTTCATCGACTTCAGCTCGGCATTCAACACCATCATCCCCCAACAGCTCATCCTTAAACTGGACAGTCTGGGGCTGAACACCTCAATGTGTAACTGGCTGCTAGACTTCCTGACCGG
>JBBPBX010006847.1:37577-63523 GCA_038048925.1 Garcialebias charrua
AACACAAAGATTTTAACACTGGACTCTGTGTCATCAAACGGGTTATTCACTAAACTCTCGGTCATGTGCTCATTCAGTTTGCACTACTTCTCATATTTGCACTAATGTTTGTATTACATCACTGCCTATAGTCATACTACTGCTTACATTCTCTGTTTACATACTACTGGTTACATTCAATGTTTACATTTATTAATACTGTTTACATTCAATGTTTACATTTATTACTACTGTTTACATTTATTACTACTGCTTACATTTATTACTACTGTTTACATTTCCACTACTTTTATATCTACACCACTGCTGATACATATACAGTATTCTCTGACTAGCCTTATTTAAGGATGCCCAATGTGCCTTACTGCATATGCCACTTTTGCCTCTATAACAACATCAACTACTACCTCATACATATACTGTGTACATTAACTCATATGCTGCTTTGCCACTTTGCAAATGTCAATGCTAGAACCTTTAGTTTATTTTATAGTTATACTTTTTATACTTTTTTATACTAGTATGCAAAAACTCAGGACAGTATTATGTTCATTAAATGTTTAGTGTTTTAGTTTTAGAGTTGGTGTAAATTTTTATACTCTTATACCATTATGCAAAAACTCAGGACAGTGTCACAGTTTTACTATTTTATGCTTATGTCTAATATTATATGTTTCAGTGTTTCAATGTTTAAATAGTTACTGTTGCACCGAGGGACTGAGAGAAACGAAATTTCAATTCTGTGTATGTCCTGTACATATTGCAGTTCTGACAATAAAGTTGACTTTGACTTTTGACCTTGAAAATATTTCATCAAACACTAAACTGATTTCAATTTCAGTGATCATAGAATGCATGTTTACAACCCAGTTTAAGATGGCTGCCACAGTCAACTGACCTCAGCCAACACAAAATAACTAACCCAACCAATTTTACAGATGTTGAGCTGCAAATGGTGCTGGTGGCTGAGCAAACTATTGTAACCCATAATCCAAGCACTACACATATCTGAAGATCGATTCCAATTCCAGCAGCACTTGTCTCATGATTAAATCCAACCTTGTTAAAACACAACACTGAGATGAGTTGACACTATTTTCTGTAATGTTTGTTTTGCAGATATAAAGTACATATAGTATATACAGGATAATACAGTAATTATATAAAATAAAAACTAGTAATATTTAAATAAGACATAAAATTATGAACGGGAAAGTAATGACTTTGAGGCAAATTTAGATTTTAATTAATTATGTGTTTAAAGGGGAGTATTGTCATGTTAATTGGAAAATAATAAAATAACTTCTTCTGCTTTTCCCTCTTCGGGGGTCGCCAAAGTGAGTCGTCCTCCTCCATCTCACTCTCCTCTGCATCCTGTGTCCTCACTCCAACTTCTTCCATGTCCTCTCTAACTGCATCCATATATCTCCTCTTTGTCTTTTCCCTGGCAGCTGCATTTAACATCCTTCTACAAATACAGGTGGTCCCCGACTTACGAGCACATCGACTTATGAGGTTCCGAATTTAAGAGCTATCATATTTAATAAAAATATGAAATTAAATTTTTTTTTGGTGTGTTTAAATATTCTTAATTTCATGTGTACAGCACTTTGTTGCAGCTGTGGTTGTTTTAAATGGCTTTATAAATAAAGTATTATTATAATTACATATTTTTTTAATTTTTAAGCCGATTTACAAAGTTTTGCGGCAGTTTCCGCCAGTTTTCGGCAGTCGGTTAGTTTTCGGCAGTGCCCACGAGTTGAGTCTTAGCCAGATAGCTCCAGTCTCGTAGCTCCAGCCGACTTTGTCCGATCAGAGGTTCCTACGCTCGGATACATGATCTGGAGCTGAACTGTGGTTTTGTGGAGGAACGGATGGGCGAAGCAAAACAACACTGTTGACTGCATGAAGCAGCAGACAGCGAGCCGGACCGGAGTAGCAACGAGCTAACATTCTAAGCCTTGCAGTAGGGTGCACGGTTGGATGCTAACGCCCCATCGGGGGACACCGAGCCGACATACCGCGGAGAGGACATCTGCGTCCGGGAGCTCGCCTCGATGTCCGCCTAAGATGTCGGGGGACACTGAGCTAACGTGGAGAAACGGGGAGCGCCGACAGCCTTTTTTGGATGGGCTAACATGCTAACAAGCACAGCTAACACGGAGCTAACAACCGCTAACACGTGCAGCTTGTTTGGATGGACGAACACCGCGGAGAAACGGCTTTCAGTAAGTTATTAAACTCTTTTTCTGGCTCCAAATGTATGGAGTTAACATACTAACAGTCCTTCCTGTAAACAGTTTGGACGGAGCTGCAGGAAGCTGCGGAGCTCGGACGTGCAAGAAGCTAACATGCAAACAGACGGAGACAAGCTGCAGCTCAAAGTAAGAAATTATTTTTTAATTTTTTAATCTGTTTTATTAAAATTACAGTAGGTAGCTGTGTTAGGATAGGCGAAGTGCTTGGTAACTGTTCATTACCGTACATGTACGTGTATCAGTGGCGGCTCGTGCAGTATATACAGGTAGTCCCCGACATACGAGATTTTCGTCTTACGAGATAGTCGTCGTAACGGAACTCGCTTGTAAGTCGGGGACCACCTGTATACCCACTGTCCCTCCTCTGGACATGTCCAAACCATCTCAATCTGGCCTCCCTAACTTTATCTCCCAGTTGTTCAACCTGTGCTGTACCTCTGATGATCTCATTCCTGATCTTATCCATTGTTGTCACTCCTAAGGAGAACCTCAGCATCTTCATTTCTGCTACTTCCACTTCTTTCTCCTGTATTTTTGTCAATGACACTGTCTCCAGATCATACAACATAGCTGGTCTCACAACTGTCTTGTAAACTTTTCCTTTGACCTTTGCTGACACCCTTTAGTCACAAATCACTCCTGAAACGTTTCTCCATCACTCCATCCTGCCTGGACTCTCTTCTTCTCCTCTTCACCACACTCCCCATTTTCTTGGACAGTGGAGCCCAAGTACTTGAAGTCCTGCACCTTTGTGACCAACAAGTGGGAGGTTGGTGAGAACATGGAGGCACAGTGAGGTGCCGTCAGGTGCTGTGTGGTGCAGAGAATCCCCCACATCGAATCCATTCTGCTGGAAATAAACCTCAAATAAACATCTGCTGACAAATTTAAAAAATGACAATTGTGGGCTCAGTCTAGTTTTCAGAATTCTTTTCTCTCTTTATTGCATTAGAACATACATTTCTCATATATATCTATATTTATATATTTATAAATGTGAATTTGTACACTACAATCTTTTCTTGTAACATGTTAGAAAATACTTCAAAAACATAGCACTAAAAACAGTTACCAAACAATGATTAGTACATTTCTTTTGATTTGTTTTTGTTTCGGCCACCAAGAAAAATGAAATGATGGAGCTGAAACCGTCGATCAGGAGGAGAGGAGAGGACCACAGTTTCATACACTCTGATGAAACAGTGGTTTTTCATTGTGGTAGATGTTTTTTTAATCACAGCAGGGACAGAAACAAAGGCAAAGCATGAAGAAAAGCCAGAACATGAAGGACAGTGTGCTGGGTCACATTTCCATTCGGTCAACAGATTTTACGCTAATTGCACTGAAAGTAGGATCACATCTCTGGTAACTCAAACAGTCCTGACAGCTTTATTAGGAATCTACTGCTGACTAACGCTGCAGCTAACCAGTGTCTTTCCAATTTCTGCCCATTTCATTTCTGTAAACAATAAAACGGTCCTGATTCCAGAGGGATTCATCAGAGCACAGGCAGTTTGCAGGTAAATGAAGTAAAAATGATACAGTAACTATCCAGATATTTTTATGTAGTTTTATCAATACAGTACTGTATAGGATAGCCGAGATTAACAACTTTCATTTTGTTTGGTTGTTTCAGGAAGAGCTTAGTTAGCAGAGAGCAAAAAATAAAAGTGCATGAGAGCAAGCTGCAAGAGATCAATATTAGGTCTTTAAACCACAGTGTTACGTGTTGTCACAGGTTGTGTCTGCAGGACGTCTTAAGACATGTCCAAATGTCTACAGGTGCATCTTGATTTGTCAGCATGTTGTCTTGAACATGCAAGTAATTAAAGGTAAACCACGTTATTTCATATTACCGGTAGGTTGTAAAATTAAAGGAACTTTCAAAGTTGAAATCTTTCCATGGGATTTAAGGGATTTTTATGGGAATTAACAGGAAATCTATGCGAATACATCTGAAGTGTAAATATGAATTTTAGACATAATTGGGAAAGTAATCTTTTAGCATAATCTTGATCAAAAGAATCTGTTTAGAAAAGGATTGCAACAAAGAGACCTGTTAAAATGTTCAAAAACTGTTACATGGTTGTGACTCAGTGTTGTTAACAGATGCTAACTCTAGTTAGTCCATTAAATTAGTTACTTTCATAAACTTTAGATCAAATTTATCATCTGCCTATGATAAAAATGAAATGCTTTTTTAATCAGATATTAATCATTTTGTTTCAATTACCCACATTATCCAGTTAATCTCAATGAATTTCCATAAAGACAGTTTACACAATGGTCCCGTTTTATATCTCATTAAAAGTTTCTGAAAATGTTCTGCCCTGTCGCCCTCATTTAAGAATTACAAATGAAACCGAAACCAATTGTTTTACTATTAAAAAAGTCAAGGGAAGCAGTTTAAAACCAGTCAGCAGTCTCCACCCAATCATCACAAGCATGATGTCATAGTCCAGGTTCCAGTGTGTACCACTCATAAAACTGATCTTCAGAGTCACTGCAGAAATGTTCTCTAACTCACACGGTTAGGATCTGTATGTTTTGGTTGTTTTTGATAACTTTTAATGTTTTTGGTTTCACTTCTCTTTTTTTATTCTTTGTGATGTTTACTTTCTGTATTTACGTGTCTGCTCACTCACACCTTCGTGTCACAGTGAACAAACTCATACAAGAGAAATGGTATTTGTTTTACACTGGATACTCTTCCTGACATAAACTGCAGTGGCATAATCTGGGTTTATTGGAAAAAAAAAACACCAGCCTGAACAATCTTATATTCTTCCAAAACAGCCTAATCTGGAGTCCAGACTCAGAGTCATCTATGTTTAATTTGATGATCATGGAGACTAAGTCCCACGTTGGGCGCCAAAATAAAATGGCCTTTTTCTTAACAAAACGAGTGATGAATAAACCAAAAAGAGACAAGTCTGGACTCTGACGTGACAGCAAATCTGGGTTTATCAAAGCCAAAAACATTAGTCTGAACAGTCTTGTATCTTCCAAAACACCCACCTGTATAACAGGCCTTTTTATATACCTTCTTTGTAAGCCATCAAATCAATTGTTCTGATTCCTAACACACATGCACACTCATACTAGGACTGTTCTCGGTTCTGGATGACTGAGACAGTTTCCTGAAGAATAAACATCTCTTTCACGTACACAATGATGGAAACTGGATGTCATCCGCCATCTCAGTCCAAAAACTCCCTCTCTATGCTTACTTAACAAGCAACATACTTTTCACTGTCCTTTCTCTGGCCTGAGAAAAATAACATTTTCTTCAGAACCTGAAGCATGAAGATTACAAGACCGTGGCACTGACCATGCTGGAAAAATAACTTATCAAATAAATTCTTAGAAACCTAAAATTAATCTGACATTCATGGTCATGGTGAGTGGACGAGAACCTCTGACCATGACAATATATGGAAATAAGAGAAGTAAAGGACAGCAGTAATGGTCTTTCAGTGGAAAACATAGAAGGAAAGATTTTCAACACAAAAATGTACTCAAGCAGAACTGGACTGCAGAGATGCAGATAGGACAGATTAAAGCAGTGATATGATTAAACGTGGATGGAAGGGACAAAAAGGAGAAGCGAGACAAAGAATCTCAAAACATTGTACTTCTTTTAGAAAAAGTTTCCTCTCTTGAACACACCTCACCTCTCTTCCTGATGAACGGTTCTTTTGTATTTTTACTCTCCTCATTCATCCCTGGTTTTTGTCAGCCTTGTCACACAAACACACACAGAAAACCCTGTCACCATAAAACACACATGCACACACACTCTCACACGCAGGAACAGCTGGTCGACTCGTTTTGACCAACAGAAGCGCAGGATGTTGCACGTAACAACTCAAGCAGAGCTGTGATGGCAGTCTGTGGCTGATATGTTTATCAGAGCTACGATATGATGGCACTAAACATTGCACTACTGAAATGACAATCAGTATTTCACACCAGAAGTTCTAGTTAGATCAAATTTTGTGTGTTTTGGTCATCAGGATAATGCTTAGCTTTCATTAAAAATATTTGTAAGCTTTTTATCAACAGTTTGCTGGTTTTGCTGCTTAACGAAAGTGAAATTTAGTGTTTTGTTTGTTTTGAATGAACTGGTATAAAAAATAAATGTGCATATTCTATTAATTTCATAGATTAATTAGATAATTAGATTAGATTCTATTCATATTTAAATAACTATCTTGTGATTTAAAGAAAATAAATGATTAGTATAACAAAAATATATAAAGTGGAACATTTGAAACTACTAAAAAGCCCAGAAAAGACAGAAGAAAAACAGATTATTGTGTTTTTGTCTTTGGGTGTGTTTACGACTTGAGAAACATATTTTGAAACTATTTTTGCTCCATACTTTCTTATGTTATATAACATATTGCTCAAAAATTATAATTGTTTAAATAGATGACTGTCTGGTTAAAATAATGTGTTGTGAATAAATATTAAGTATTTGTCTTATTATTAGTTTGCTTCAGGCTCACATGCTGACTAAAGCTGTAAATAAATAAATAAATAAAAGTATTAATAAAAATATTACATGCAACATATTTCTTGCTAATATGGAGATGTTTTTGTTCCGTTTAAATCAGAAATGAAAATGTTGCACACTGCCCTCTAGTTGAACCTAAAACAAAAGCAGAAAGTTGTGAAGTTTTCTTATTTTTAGTTCTCAAATCTCAAACACACACACACACACAAAAATAAATAAATAAAGTGACAGATCTGCCTCTTCTTTCTGGGCTTTTGTCAAATGAAGTTGAAGTGTTTCCAGTAAAGGTAAAACCCAGACAGCAGCTCTGTTTGAGCCAACTCGTGTTTCCTTCCCCCTCCATCATGATGAGCAGCATTTCACGATCTTCCTATAAGGCAGTTTCACAGAACAGTTTATAAAGAAACAACTGAAAAATGAGCCTAAACCCAGAACCTTGACATCCACTCAGCTTCAAAAAGTTTTTTTGTTTTTTAAAGCCTCAGTAAGATTGAATTTATTTTATGGATTACACTTTAGGCTATGATTTTTCACTTGGTTCTTGTCACACTCTACTGTGGAGAGAAAAAAAAGACATGGAAAATCAACTTGATGCCATCAAACTTAACTAGAACTGCAACTTTACACAAATATCAGCATCACGTCCTTTGATTAGGTTTGAGGCAGCTGGTGTTTTTGAAGTCTGGGAAATTAAAAGTGAACATCAGATCAACATTACCGTACTGTGAATAAAATCTTCTCAAAAGGTAACTTTGGGGCTTTCACTAAAACTTGCATTCCAGTGTAACGGGACAAATTAACCCCTGTCCAGATTAAACTCGGGTATAGTTTGGCCAGAGTATACCCCGTGGGATAAATGCCCTTGGCTAAACTGTACAAAGGGGTGTGAAATACCAGACTATACTCCTCCAGGCCAGAATATACCATCTATATACCCATAATCTAACTTGAGGGGTGTGAATGGACATACTTTTAAGATTTAGATCAGTTATGTTCCTCCCTTAACTTCCCTGACAAAGTAATAAAATGTTGAAAATCAAGTAATTCTTGTGTTTATAACTCAACACTACTGATATCGTGGGGGTACAATCTGGCCTTATGGCTATAAACAGGCCTAGGCCATAGTATACTCAGGGTATAATCTAGCCTAGGACCCTTTAACTCTCCAGGTATAGTCCGGACTGGGGGAATACTATGGTCTTTTACACTGTTAAGAAATGCATGTCACCTGGCATCTTGCATGACAAAGTTTTAAACTAAGATCATATGTCTAAAAAAGCTAAGTCTGGTCCTCTGGACATTCAAAAAATAATACAAAACAAAGCACACAAAAAAATGTAGAAACGTTTCGTCTTTCGTCCGAAAGATCATATGTTCTCAACTGTGATCTGGAATGAATCTCAGTTACTACCACAGCAGATTTTAACTCAATTTCTGTCAAAGCACTGAATCACAGCTACATTTTTGTTGGCTAATGTCAATTAGTCATGACTTAAATTAAGTTGAGCTATTTTTCCAAAAGACAAACAGGGTTGACCCTAACAGATTATGCTAAAGTTTTAAAGAGAGATGCATATTGTATAGGCACCTCTCATACATGATTTAACAGATAGGTCTATCTGTTCAATACCTCATGAACTACTGGACACATTTTAATCAAACCCACAAAAAATAATCAGGCTACAGCTGGTCAACATTGACCAACACAAAAATGGCCAGAGCTTGGTTAGTTTTACAGATAAGAGTTAAATTTGGTGTGGTAGTCGCTGAGAAGCATTCACAACACATACTCTGACATCTCCTGATGTTGGATGAGATTGCACATAGCATCTTCAAGGTTTGACAGAAATGGCTACACCTCTGTCACTTCTCCACATAGCATGATCTTAGTTTGAAACTCTGCGGGCAACATGTATTTCTACAAAGAATGCTAGGCTTTAATTGGATTTTTCCTATTAAATTGCTGCAACGAGAGATTTCAGTTAAAGCCTCTTGATCTCATGTTTGTTTCTTCTGCTACTTAAACCACCACCCACAGTGGAGTGTGACGTGAACCGAACATGTTCAGAAAGTCCAGTTACCAAAACGATTAGGTTAAAAAATAATAATAATATAAAATACTGATAATATACAGTAGAATAATAAAACAATGGTCCACAGACATGACAGATCCCTCAGGTGTAAGGTTCTGGGTCTGAGCTGGGCCGGCAGCCACCAATCTCGATGTGGGGTTGGTTTGGACACTGTGGCGGCCGATCGGGCCGGGACAGCTCAGTCAGCTCACGTGGCCCAGTTTTTTCTTTATGTTTAATATTAAAAACTAAACACTACAGCTATTAGACGGTTACTGACAGCGACTGAAGCCTCTGATGTTTCCAGCTGTGCCACAATTAGCCCAGATGTGTCTGTTGGTGACATAGTCTCAAGTACAGAAGCATTAACACAATGGTCCGAACGACAGATCTGATATCGTACAGATGGTCAAATACAATTATAATACAACATCTATACATTTACTATACATTGTGCAGTTTTTTTTTCTTTTCTTTATGTTTTCAGGGTGTTTTAGGATTTGGTCACCATTACATCACTGCTGTAAGACTGGGAGGGCGGGGTCAGTTAGTGGTGGGTGGAGCCACAGATCAACTGAGTTTGTTCTTTCTGGTCTAACGGAAGCATTTATCCTGCCTATGGGCAACAGGTGAGAAGGCCCACTGTGGGAACACATGAAGTTTGGTTTTTACTATAAATACAACCCTAATTATGAAATATTAAAACATTGTGTAAAATGTAAATTACAAACAGAATGCAATAATTTGCTAATCTCTTTAAATCATATTTAACTTGATGGATCAAAGCAAACGTATCAAACGTTTCAACTAAAATGTGTACGTAACAGAGGAACTAAAAGGCTGTAAGAGAGTGATTCACAATTTTCAACATTTTCACAAGCAGACAAAATGGGATGTTTTTGGAAACCCTTCCCTCTCCACTCCAAAAGTGTCCAGAAAAATATTGACTTTTACAAAACATATTTTATTATAAGTACAGCTGAGACATAAAACACATGTGCTTACATGGATATTGTACTAAGGTAAAAATCATGTCATTCTACAAACATTTGCACACATGTATAAATAGTTTAAAATGTACAGATACATATATTTATGATAAACCACAAACACCTGAAACTGACTCTCTAACAGAGAGAACTTTGTGAGTTTGGGGTAAAATAAAATAAAGATAAATGGACACACGTCTTTGCTATATTTTGGAGCAGACAAATATTTGTATTTTAGTGTTAATATTGTTTAAATCTAAGAACTAAGCAGCATAAACTCAAGTCTTGCAGAGACACTCAAACTGGCTGCACGCTCCCGCATGCTCTCGAGGACCAGGAATTTGATTACCGTATTTTCCGTACTATAGGTCGCGGCTTTTTATCATTTTTTCATGGCCTGCAACCTATACAGAGGTGAGACCTATTTATGGATTTTTCCCCATATTTTTAGACAAATTTTTGGCTCAGATGTGACCGTTTTTCATTTGGGCAGAAAATGTTACAGTACCACTTTTGTCCACTAGGAGGACACTTCTAGAGAGTCCACCGACCGTTTCCCGCTCATGTGTCCGAAAAAAGCCTCCTCTGCTTGGATTGACTCAGTCGCTGTCCGGCCTCCTGCTCTGGAGGTAACTACTGTTAGCTCTGTGTTTGTTTGCTGTTTGTTTGCAAGATAAGTCAAGAACCACTTGGCGGATTTTTCCGAAACTTACAGAATGTAATCACTGTATGGAAATTTACAAGTGAGTAGCTTTATGAGATGTTTGAGATTTAAAAAAACAACAACGATCTTTTATTAGCGGTTAGCTTCCGTGTTTATAACATTATAAATAGCTCAGAAACCACTCGGTGGATATTTTTTCTGCTGCCAGAGTGTAATTATGGCTTTAATTTACTAACTGTTGCCCTGGATGAAACATTTGAGATAAAATTCGATTTTTTTATTTGTTGTTTTAGACGGATTCGTCTCGTGTTAGCTTTCGTTTCATTTCCATGTACAGTACAGTATATTTTAGCAAATAGCTAATAAACCACTCGACTAATAAACCACTAACCCTTGTGCTATAATGTCAGCTATAATTTTTAGCAAACTAACAGTGCTGGGCAACGCTAATTAAAAAATTAGTTCCACAATTTCTAAAACGCTTATTAATTTTTTTAGGTCCACAATTTCAAAAGCACAAATGTCTTATGAAAATTAGGGGAAGCTAATCTAATCCGCTATTTATATATTTCTATATTATATATATATATATATATATATATATATATATATATATATATATATTTATATATAGCCGGCAGCGTTATCAATATTTGCACTACACTGCCAACTGAAAAGTAACAAAAATGATCCTAAAAGGATGAAATTACAAAAATCAAAGGATTTATTTAATACTTTACGTACATATATTCTATTCGGCCACGAAATTAACAAAAAATAGAATGATCTTTTAATCCCTAAAACCACGTTTAAATCTCAAATACACGGGTGTGTCGCCACCGCATTTATACATAAAAGTAACCCAAATACATGAAACTAACGACTCGCCGTCGAATGGTCGACACAAAACACACAATAAAATCCTCCGGCCACGTTAATTTGGCTTGAAACAGCGGGGTTCTCTACGGATTTATCCATTAGTAACCCAGCACTACCAACAGGCAGACACAGAGTTAGCGTCTATAGGTAGTCAACAGATTTAATGAAAAGTAACTAAAATACATAAAAATAACGACTCACCGTCAAATGGTCGACACAAAACACACAATAAAATCCTCCGGCCGCGTTAATTTGGCTTGAAACAGCGGGGTTCTCTACGGATTTATCCAAGTACCCAGCACAAACAGTAGCCACAGAATTAGCCCCCGAGTTCACCTCTGAGTGACCCGGAAGATGTCAAGATGGAATAGTCCATTTTTAGTAGGGGGATAAAGAAATCGACCGTTTTTTTATTGCGTATTTAATGATCGTTTTCATCGTAACTATAATTATTTTTATGTTAAATGTACATTAACAAGCAGGATCAATGTTAGTGATGTAGGTGACTGCACGGGGCGAGGCGGGGCCGGGGCCACTGCTGAAATGGGACCCCCAGGCATTTACCTACATGGTAGATCCGAGTCTGTTCTCAGCTCTGCCCCCCTCCCCCTCACACCCTTCCTCCTCTCTGCTGTTTACGGTGGGGAAAAAGGTAAAACAAGCAGCATAAGAGCTTGTAAATAAGTTTATTGGTTTTTACTGATAGATAATTAGTTATTAGCGGTACTGCATTTTAAATAAAAATAGCACAAATCCGCTTATGAATTATAAAAGTTAGTCAATTCACAAAAACGCTGACAAAAAGTTTAGGTCCACTGTAAGCGGATTAGCGCTTTAGCGCTACCTAGCGTTCATGTGCCCACCACTGCAAACTAATAATTGTTTTTAAGTGTTAATATTCTTAAAAGCCTTGCTTTGCGCTCCTGTGGCAGACATTTGCAACAGAGCTAAACACTCGGCCCATATTTCCGGGTTGTCTCAGCGGTGACACGCCATGTCAGCGGTGGATGACGCGTTACATCGGCGGTGACGTAGGTGCGACCTATACACCGGTGCAACCTATTTATGGATTTTTCCAATTTATTGGTACCGGTAATAAGTGGACAATGCGACCTATACTCAGGTGCGACCTATAGTCCGGAAAATACGGTACATGTGTAAGTTGGACATGTCTGTTCAATGACGATGATGCTCCAAACACATTAACATTTAATTTAAAGTTAGATTTTAGATACAAAAGTCCCGCTGAGGTTGAGGCGTGATGCAGGTCTGTCAGCGAGAGCTGGATCAGCGGCGGCCGTGCGCATGACATCCTTGGCCAAACTGCATTGTTTGCAGTGTGTCTCTGCTTTGAGCGCTTTGAGATGGAGAAGGGCTCACAGCTGAGCTCACAGTACATTAGATGGAGCACCAATATTTGATATGCGGGAGAATAGCAGCATGTTTTATAAAAGGTGCATCAAAAAACAGTCAAAATCTTTATTTTGAAAAACATACACCAGACCTTGACCCCTCCCCCCACCAGGGTACAGTTTGTACGCTTGTGAAAATGTTGAAAACTGTGAATAACCCAGAAATGGAATGAATTAGAAACAGCTAGAGGAGCTTTTTGCAACTATTTGGATTAATTTGGCAGCAGGTCAATAAGGGCACTGGGTGTAAAAGAGCATTTTAGAGAGGCTGAATCTCTCAGACGTACAGAGGTTTACTAGTCTTCAAAAACTGTGTCTAAAATAGTGGAACAGTTTCAGAGTAGTGTTTCTCAACGACATATGGGGATAGCTTTGAAAATCTCATCCCATACAGTTCATAATATCAGTCTATCTGTGGGCCTTCAGGGGCCACTGAATTAAAAACAGCTCTGGTTCTGTTCTGTACATCACGGCACTGCCTCAGGAACACTTGTCTGTAATCAGTTCAAAGTACCAGCTACTAATGGTGATGGCCAAAGCTCTATTAGGCAAAGAAGAAATTGTATATGAATACCATTAAAACCACTGGTTCTTTTCTGGCCCAAAGATCATTTCAAATGGACCAAGTCAAAGTGCGGAACTGTTCTGTGGTCAGATTAGTTCAAATTTGAAATTTTTTGTGGAAAACACACATGCCATGTGCTTTGTACTAATGAGGAGAAGGACCGTCCAGCCTGTTACCAGCACAGGTCAACAGCCTGCCTCTCTCATGGTATGGGGGTGCATCAGTGCCTCTGACCTGGGCAGCTTACACATCTGCAAAGGCACCATCAATGCAGAAAAGTATATAGCTGTTTTAGAACAACATCCAGATGTTGGAGGTCATTGTTATATTCTGTGTGGCTGTGAGAACTACAGAGTGCTGGGCGTGTCAAAGTTTACAGTTCTGGGTACATGTACAACACTTTCTCAACTGACTGATATCAGAGTTTTACTTAAAACACTGCAGAGTGGATTTATATTTCTATTCATTTCTTTTATCTATTCAAATAATAATTTTACTCTTTTAAGTTAAAGAACATCACTGACTGATGAATGTTGCATATTCAAATCTGTGGTTTGGCAATTTTTTTCAGCTTTATAGATTATTTTCTCTTTTCACATTGGAAAACTTTTCTATACATTCTCTCCAGTCATTTTGTAGTTTGTTCAAACTACAAATGGGTTTTACAAAGTTTGAATGTCAGATAACATGCGACACTTCTGCCGGGACAGAAATGCGCGGGGCGGTGTTTTGTTCTGAACTGTCGGCTATTTGTTAGTTCCAGGAGGGTTTTGTTTAGTTGTCTTCTTTGTTATTGCCTCTTATGTTAAATTTTCATGTATTTGTGGTTTAGCTAAAGACATCTCCACCTAGTTTGAATTGTAAGGGCCTAAAGAATCCAATCAAATGCAGTCAGGTTTTGTACTTTCTACACTATATTAATGCTCACATCATTTACTTCCAAAAATCCATCTGTGTAGGGAAAGTACAGTGGTGCTTGAAAGTTTGTGAACTCTTTAAAATGTCCTATATTTCTGTATAATATGATCTAAAATGTCATCAGATTTTTACACAAGTCCTAAAGTTAGATAAAGAGAACCCAGTTAAACAAATGAGACAAAAATATTATACTTTGTCATTTATTTATTGAGGAAAATGATCCATTGCCTATCTGTCAGTGGTAAAAGTATGTGAACCTCTATTATCAGTTAATCTGAAGGTGAAATTAGAGTCAGGTGTTTTCAATCAATGGATGATGATCAGAATTGAGTGGACACCCTGTTTGATTTAAAGAACAGGATCCATCAGAAGTCTGCTCTTCACAACATGTTTGTAGAAGTGGATCACAGCAGGAACAAATGAGATTTCTGAGGAGCTCAGAAAAAGAGTTGTTGATGCTCATCAGACTGGAAAAGGTTACAAAACATCTGTAAAGAGTTTGGACTCCACCAGTCCACAGTCAGACAAACTGTGGACAAATGGAGGAAATCCAGGACCAGAGTTACCCTCCCCAGGAGTGGTGGGCCAACAAAGAGAACAAGGTGTGGAATAGTCAGCGAGGTCACAAGGACCTCAGAGTGACATCTAACAACTGAAGGTCTTTCTCACATTAATGTTAATGTTCATGAGTCCACCATCAGGAGAACACTGAACAATGGTGTGCATGGCAGGGTTGAAGGAGAAAGCCACTGCTCTCCATAAAGAACATTGCTGCTCATCTGCAGTTTGATAAAGATCATGTGGACAAGCCACAAGACTGTTAGAAGAATGTTTTGTGGACGCATGAGACCAAAATAAAACTTTTTGGTTTAAATGAAAAGTATTTTGGTTGGAGAAAGGCAAACTGCATTCCTGCAGAAGAACCTTACCCCATCTGTGAATGGTGGTGGTAGTATCATGGTTTGGGCCTGTTTTGCTGCATCTGGACCAGGACGGCTTGCAATCATTGATGGAACTATGAATTCTGAATTATATCAGATAATTCTAAAGGAAAGTGTCAGAACATCTGTCCATGAACTGAATCTCAAGAGAAGGTGGGTCATGCAGCGAGACAATGACAAGTTGTTCTACCAACAAATGGTTCAAGAAGAATAAAGTGCATGTTTTGGAATGGCCAAGTCAAAGTCCTGACCTTAATCCAATCCAGATGTTGTGGAAGGACCTGAAGCAGCAGTTAATGTGAGGAGACCACCAACATCCAGAGTTGAAGCTGTTCTGTACGGAGGAATGGGCCGGTGTGCAGAACTGATCAACAGTCCTTTGTTTAACTGGGTTCTCTTTTTCTACTTTTAGGACTTGTGTGAACATCTGATGATGTTTTATGTCAAATTTATGCAGAAATATAGAACTTCACAAACTTTCAAGCACCACTGTATCTTCAGTATTATTTCTGCGAGAGATGGGGTGCACCCTGGACAGGTCAGAAGTTCATCACAGGGCTGAAAATTGAAAAAAAATTAGGAATCCTAACAAATTGCACAATAACCAATGTGGGTTTATGAGGTTTTCAATTCATTGCATTCTGTTTTTATTCCCATTTTAAGCAACATGCCAACTTTTTTGAGTTTGGGGTTATTTGTTGCAGTGATTCTTCAGCAATATGCTAAATCTTTGTTTTTGTGGCATTTACCGCAGTGCATGTGAGCTCCGACCTCACTGTGTTTGAAATGTTACCACATTTCTGCAGAGGTGAAACCAGAAAAATGTTGCCTCAGTATGTTGGGTTTTATATGTTTTGTGCTTTTAGAATCAAATTTAGCATCAATGCAATAATTATCACCCCCCTCCCTTCAAAAAAAAAAAAAGAAAAGAAAGAAAGCAGCTAAAAGAAAAACAAAACAGTCACAGTCCAACTAGACCAAATGTTGGGTCTATCCATGGCTCTGGTTCTAAACAGGGGCAGGGTGAGACGGCTTGCACATTGCAGGTTGAGGGTTTGTTTCTCTGAAGACTTTCAGGGGTAAATTACAGGGAGCTACAACACGAATGTGTTTAAGGAGCCTGGAAGATGAGGCGCTGAAGTTTACAGATGAAGAGATTTTTTTGAACGAGTTACCGCGTTTGACAGGTTTATGGGTGAAAGTTAGTGTGAGTCTATGAGATGTTAATGTTAGGATATGAGCGTGGCCTCCGTTACTATTGCAGGGTCTTCTATGTCAGCTTTACTTTGAACCATTCTCAGCTCCAGCTGGGGAGGACTGGGCCGCCGACCGGGACCTGCTAACTCTGAGGGAGACACGAGGACATAAAAGACAAATTACAACTTATAACATTTTTTCAGTGTGATAACAACGTAGAAACGTTTTAAAATCTAAAAATTCCTGAAAGATTTAAAAACTATGTTCCAGATTCTCATAAAAACTGAGAAGAATGCAGACGATGATCACGGTAGATGCTACCCATGCTGTTTTGTATATGGGACGCAAACAAGTCAAAGTTTCGACCGATACCAAGAATCTAATGATCTTACCATGAGCGTAAGATATGGTCCTTTGGATGACGTGGTGCATCACTGAAAAAGTCTTCTCACAAGCTGTCTGGAAGAAGCAGAGGAGCAATAATAAAGTGATTATGATGCTCGTTGGATTGATGTGCTTTTAATGCGTATGTTTGGGCACCTTTAGGTCAGTAGGGTAGTGATGTGTCCACGCCAGCAGCATGGCAGCAAACAGATCTCCAGTTCCTACGAAGACGGCGTCCACTTTAGGGACTTCTATTCGAACTCTCTCTGTCGTCCTGCTGCCGTCCGGACGAACTGACCAGCAGAGGAAAAACAAAACTGTTTTTGGTAGATTTCAATTTATTGACGTTACATGCAAAAATCTTAAATCAGAGTCGGAAACATTCCTGTCCAGGTTATATTTCGTACCGTGACGCTGGCTGCCCAGAGACACGAGAAAACGGTCTCCCAGTCTGGGGGGGAGATCAGAGGAGGTGATGACCACCGTGTCTGGGCCCATAGCGTGGAGAAGGTCCATCACCTACAGACACACACCATAAAAAAACTAAAGGCTGAAGCAGAAACTCCTTCTGACAAAAACGAAAGGAAAAAATCAGAGAAGAATTTTAACCGTTACCTCCACAGCATCTTTCTCTGTGCTGATGTTTTTCCCCGTCAGTAATCTAAAACACAAACAAACAAAGTCAAGAAGACAGAAAACACTTTTTTTTTCCTTTGCCACTATCTCTACTCTTATCAGTTCGGCACCACACTGCACCAGTTGAAGGTCCATCCACTACTGGTGCCCACCTTCTCTCAGCCCGGTTCATGGGACCATCTTTTTGTGGTTCCAACAAACTACTCCAAGGTGACCATTCTGACATAAGCAGGTAGCAGCTGTTGATTGGCCAGTGGAGCTACATTACTGGATGACCAGCCCAGTAGTTTTATTTTTCTAGTTTCTACTATTTCAATATGGAAGCTCCAAAAATAGTGCTGTGGACCAGTGACAAGGTCCAGACCTTTCTCTTTATTGGCAGATCAGAAGATTCAGCGTGAGCTGGATGACGCTACAAGAAACCAGTGAATTTACTGCAAGACATCAGAGGGTGGTGCAGCATGGCTACACCCGGACATTTAATCAGTGCTAGGATAAGCTAAAACAACTGAAGTCAGATTACAGTTACGGTTCTGCCCACAGAGCAGTGAAATAAGCCACAGTGACAATTCACCTACACCTGTAATATATTTTATAAGTAAAAAAAACAAGTACAGTAAACACAAGAGCACTGGCCAGAGGAGATTGTGATGTGCAGCGGCGCAGGACTAAATTTGGCCAAATGGTGGTGTCCATCAGAGGAACCAGTCATGGAACACACTGCCAGTTTCCATCAGGAACTGTGGCACCTACTCTGGCTTTAAAATTTATTTGAAACTTTGGCTGAAAACTAATCAGAAGTGCACTCATGTGTAGATTACTTTGTCTATTTTCTTATGGCATCATATTTTTATTGTGATTTTATGTTGTGTTATGTGTTATATGTGTGAAAAAGACCTGGAATACTTGATCCGACGAGTTCAAGAGGAAAGTGAACGCATGGGACTGTACCTCAACATCAAGAAAACGAAAGTAATGACAACGGCATGCAATGATGCAGTAAACATCAAGATCAACGATGAAAAGATCGAGCCAGTCCAAGATTTCATCTTCCTGGGAGCCAAAATTGACCGAAACGGCGAATCCGGACCAGAGATCAAAAGGCGGATTGCACTCGGCCGGGCCGCAATGCAAGGAATGGATAAAGTCTGGAAGAGCAAGGACGTGAGCATTGCGACGAAAACGAGACTCGTCAACGCCATTGTCTTTCCCATAGCAACATATGGATGTGAAAGTTGGACAATCAGGAAAGCGGAAAGAAGAAAAATCGACGCTTTTGAACTCTGGTGTTGGAGAAAACTACTGCGCATACCCTGGACATCGCGGACAACAAACAAGATTGTCCTGGACCGTATCAAGCCGAAAATGTCGCTTGAGGGCAAAATTGTCAAACAGCAACTGTCCTTTTTCGGCCACGTTATGCGCGCAAAATCACTGGAGACTTCGATGATGCTGGGCAAAGTGAGCGGGACGAGAAGAAGAGGACGGCAAAGAATACGCTGGCTTGATACAATCATCGGCCACCAGCAAGATGATCGCAGAACTCAAAGTAATCGTCGAGGACAAGAATGCTTGGAGAGGACAGATCCATAAAGTGGCCGAAAGTCGACTTCGACTAAATGGCTAATCATCATCATGTGTTATATAGGTGATGTTTGTATTTTTCTCTGCTCTTTTGTTTTATGGGATGTTTCTTATTCTTACCTGCCTTAGGACAACGGATGAAATTTAGCTATTGTGCTAACTCTGGCATATTTACATTGATGCTTACTGCTGTCATGTTGATTAATAGGCATTGTCCTAACTTAAATAAATAAATAAATAAGAACCCATAAGAGAACCGAGTGGAGTTGAACAGAGTGGAGTTGCAGTCATCAGTGGCAAAGCAGCTACTGGTCCAGACATCTTGTGGTTCATTCAGATGAAACTTTCCAAACCTAAGTGGTGCTGCCATGTTCTTTTAGAGACAAACCCTTCCAAACAAGCCATCATTTAGTTATTTTCTAATTATCCTGTTATGACCTTTAACCTTTGACCTGCTAACTGAGGCCTGTAGAGTCTGAGATGGAGCTGTTGAGTTTTTGTCATTTCTCTGAGCACTGTACAGTCTGACCTCTGGGTGAAATTTCTGGGATGTCCACTCCTTGTAAAATTAGCAGCTGCTATGAGTGCTTTCCTGTTGAGAACATTCTTTCTCTCTGCAAAATGACTCGAAATAGTTTGCAAATGACCTTTGACCCTTCCCAGATTGATGGGCAGCAGCAGCTGCTTCTCTCAGGCCATTGCTGATGTCTTTCCATTTTGGTGATGTGTTACCACACACCTGTATGCTCCAGAGTGGATGCAGCTTGTTTAGGATGTTATTAATAAATATTAATGAGTGTCCGGGGAAGACCCAGGACATGCTGGAGAGACTGCGTCTCTCGGTTGGCCTGGGAACACCCTGGAGTCCTCCCAGAAGAGCTGGAAGTGGAAAGATGTCTGGGCCTGTCTGAGATTTTTGTATGTTTTGCTTTTAATGCAGTAACAAATTAGTTACAGGTATAATACATTTTTTAAGTCTCTTGTTAGACCTAAAAGAACATTACAAAAACAATAACAATCTTTTGAAAACACTCACTCAGCTTCAAACTGGTTCGGAGTGATAATGTCGGCAACAGGAACCACTTTGTTCTTGTAGACCGGGTACAGATTCTGAGGAACGTACTGTGAAAAAGACAAGTCCAAATTAAAACCGTACAGAAACACACACCTGAAACAAGTGTAAAAACAAGCCGTGTCAGTTCATTGGTTTCCTGTTGTGTTCATTTCTTAAAATTAACAGTAGAAAATGAATTCTCCCTGAAACAGCCGGACCACTGGACACATAAGCGCGGTTCAAATCAAAACAGGAACCATTACAGCTATAACAGACAAGTGTGCGGAGTTGCTGAACATCTCACCATAGATCCATGATCACCGAGGACGGGGTCACAAACTGAAAGGATGAACACAAAGAGACCTCAGACAGGACCCAGATTACACAAACCCTGCAGGGATGGGAGCCTCGAGGCTGAAGATCAGAACTCCATAAAAACTGGAAGGACTGAGAAAAGCCTCTGACAAAACTGAGAAACAAGAAACTATTTAAGAAGTTTTTTTAATGAACTTCCTAAGTTAACTGTCAAAAATTCATATCACTGTAGGTGCTCCAATAAAGTGAAGACTAAAGGATTTGTCCAGAAGGTGGCGCTACAACTTTTCTTGACCTTTAAATTCAACATGTACTGTACTGTATCTCACTTTACTTGATTTGTTTTGGCCCTTTTTTGGTGCTTCTGTCTACATTGTGGTAACATAAAGCAAAGTTTTAAACATTTTTCTGCCAAAAATGAGACAAACACCTCTTCTAAAACAATTTACCTTTAAAAACAAATTTATCTTTAATCATCAGTGAATTATTTATTTTCAAATGTTGGATAAAATCCACAAAATGCTGCTTTATGACAAGATCGGCGGTTTCAGCGTTGTTGAACTCATAGGCAGGAAGATGAGGAGACTCAAATAAAATAAGTAAAACGTTTATTTAAAAATATAAACAAAACAAAATTATGTTGAGGCAGCTAACTTACTAATTGGAGGAGACACAGAGGGATAGACGAACATGAAGCCTTAGACAGGACAATCCAGACACTGACATGATACCACAGGCCTGAGTATATACTGAACACAGACGAGGTGAAATGACAGACACCTGCAGTGATTAGGATTAGACACAGGTGTGACAGTGCTGGATAACAGGAGGAGGAGGGGCTGGTACACATGAGGGAAAACACAACATGCAGGACCAGACTCAGAAATCCTACAGGACCCCCCCCCCCAGGGATGGCCCCTGAAGTGAAAACCCAAGGAGAGCACCATCCACATGGGAGGAAGGGTGGGAAAAAACAGACAAAAGTAGAGTGACATAAAGTGGACACAAAAAGGAACACAGAAACCCTAAGACCCCCCAAGTCAAGGTGGGTGGTCAGGAGACCATCCAAGGCAGGGCTGAGAATCCGGGTGGGCGGCCATGAGACCGTCCCTTTATGGCCAGTGGTGAGGCTACAGCTGCAGGTGATGAGACCCCAGAAGCAGCTGTAGCTCGATGAATGAGGACCTCTGGAAGAGTGAGGACATCAGTAGCGAAGACCCCCGACGAAGCGAAGACCTCCGGATGGGCGAAGACCTCTGGATGGGTGAAGACCTCCGGAGAGGCGAAGACCTCCAGATGGGTGAAGACCTCCGGAGAGGCGAAGACCTCCGGTGCGTAGACCCCCGACGAGACAAGGACCTCCAGTGGAGCGAGGACCTCTGGAGCAAAGACCCCCGGTGAAACGAGGACCTCCAGCGGAGCGAGGACCTCTGGAGCAAAGATCTCCGACTGAGAAGCGAAGACCTCCGGTGCGTAGACCCCCGATGAGACAAGGACCTCCAGTGGAGCGAGGACCTCTGGAGCAAAGACCCCCGGTGAAACGAGGACCTCCAGCGGAGCGAGGACCTCTGGAGCAAAGATCTCCAACTGAGAAGCGAAGACCTCCGGCTGAGGAGCGAAGACCTCCGGCTGAGGAGCGAAGACCTCCGGCTGAGGAGCGAAGACCTCGGGCTTAGAAGCGAAGACCTCCGGCTGAGAAGTGAAGACCTCCGGCTGGGCGAGGACCTCTGATGGAGTGAGGACCTCTGAAGCGAAGACCCCCGGCAAAATGAGGACCTCTGATGGAGCGAGGACCTCTGATGCGAAGACCTCAGGAGGGAAGACCTTCAGCGAAGCGAGGACCTCGAGACCCAGGACCACCTCGGAAGCAGTATCTGTGGAGAGAGAGAGAGAAACTGCTCCAGTTGGACCCGGTTGGTCGGTGGCTGGTGCAAGACCCAGAGTAGCAAGTGCCAGAAACCACCTGGGTGCTGGCACGGGAACCCGCCTGGGTGCTGGCACAGGACCCAGCCTTGGTTTGGCTGGTGAGAGACCCGGTCTTGGTGCTGGAGTGGGAACCAGCAAGTCCAGTGCTGGGACGAAACCCAGCTAGGCAAATGCTGGGGCGAAACCCAGTGGAGCTGATGCTGAAAACCAATAAGGGTGATTCTGGGGCGAGACCCAGTGTGGGCGATGCTGGGGTGAGACCCAGTGAGTCCAGAGCTGGTGATGAGACCAGCGGGTCCAGAACTGGTGATGAGACCAGAGGGTCCAGAGCTGGTTTGGATACCAGCGGGTCCAGAACTGGTGATGAGACCAGCGGGTCCAGAGCTAGTGATGAGACCAGTGGGTCAAGAGCTGGTTTGGATACCAGTGGGTCCGGTGCAGGTGCTGCTGGCATGGACAGCCAGACAGGAGCAGCTGAGGTGGGACCCGGACCCTGTGCAGCTGATGGTGAGGAGCTGTGATCAGCTGGCAGTGAGCTGGGAGGAGACCCAGACTGAGCAGGAGCAAGCAACAGTGAACGCAGCACACGCCTCTCACTCCACACATGCTGGAACTGCTGCCACGTTTCCATTGAACCGTCATCGCTGTCAGACCTAGAGATGATGTTCTCCACGACGATCAATCTTTCCCACAGATTGTCGGTGCAGCCGAGTTCCTCCCTCCCAGCGACAGGTGCGCCGGTGTGTGCGACGTCCTACCCCCCCCCCAGCGACAGGTGTGACGTCCTCCCCCCCATGAAGGGAAACACACGGGCGAGGAGTCGGCTGCATGTGAAGAGACGCGCGCTGGAGTTCGGTGGAGCCGGCTCGGTTCTGCCGCCCATCCCTCCTGCAGCGAGTCAGAGCGTGTTGCCCACCCCCCCTCTTTGAAAACCCCTCCGGGAAAGCAGGAGGTGTTTGGGGAGGAGGTGGGTTGCGAGGAGCTGTCGCTTCTTTCTTCCTGCTGAGTTTGTTGTGGTCTATGGATTCTGACATGATCGCCTGTTTCCGCATTGTTGAACTCATAGGAAGGAAGATGAGGAGACTCCAATAAAATAAGTAAAACGTTTATTTAAAATATAAACAAAACAAAATGCTGTCGAGGCAGCTAACTTACTAATTGGAGGAGACACGGAGGGAGACAAACATGAAGCCTTAGACAGGACAATCCAGAGACACTGACATGATACCACAGGCCTGAATATATACTGAACACAGACGAGGTGAAATGACAGGCACCTGCAGTGATTAGGATTAGACACAGGTGTAACAGTGCTGGATAACAGGAGGAGGAGGGGCTGGTACACCTGAGGGAAAACACAACATTAGGACCAGATCCAGAAACCCTACACTTTAAAGCAGGCAGTAAGTCTCTCTCTTTCTACTGAAGACACTGGTTGACAAAAGGTTAAACTCCGGTGTTCTTTACTGACCCCTCCCTTTCTCTTTAAAATCTGTTTTAACCATCTGAAATTGCATTTTTGGATCGCTAAAGGCAGTGGTGGGCGCCAGACCGCTAGGGAGCGCTAAAGCGCTAATCCACTTACAGTGGACCTAAACTTTTTGTCAGCGTTTTTGTGAATTGACTAACTTTTATAATTCATAAGCGGATTTGTGCTATTTTTATTTAAAATGCAGTACCGCTAATAACTAATTATCTATCAGTAAAAACCAATAAACTTATTTACAAGCTCTTATGCTGCTTGTTTTACCTTTTTCCCCACCGTAAACAGCAGAAAGGAGGAAGGGTGTGAGGGGAAGGGGGGCAGAGCTGAGAACAGACCATGTAGGTAAATGCCTGGGGGTCCCATTTCAGCAGTGGCCCCGGCCCCGCCTCGCCCCGTGCAGTCACCTACATAACTAACATTGATCCTGCTTGTTAATATACATTTAACATAAAAATAATTATAGTTACGATGAAAACGTTCATTAAATACGCAATAAAAAAAACGGTCGATTTCTTTATCCCCCTACTAAAAATGGACTATTCCATCTTTACATCTTCCGGGTCAGAGTTGAACTCAGGGGCTTCTGTGGCTAGCTGGCTGCGCTCGGTGTCTTCATAAATCCGTAGAGAACCCCGCTGTTTCAAGCCAAATTAACGTGGCCGGATGATTTTATTGAGGGTTTTGTGTCGACCACGCGACGGTGAGTCGTTATTTTTATGTATTTTAGTTACTTTTCATTAAATCTGTTGACTACCTATAGACGCTAACGCTGTGTCTGCCTGTTGGTTGTGCTGGGTTACTAATGGATAAATCCGTAGAGAACCCCGCTGTTTCAAGCCAAATTAACGTGGCCGGAGGATTTTATTGTGCGTTTTGTGTCGACCATTCGACGGCGAGTCGTTAGTTTCATGTATTTGGGTTACTATGTATAAATGCGGTGGCGACACACCCGTGTATTTGAGATTTAAACGTGGTTTTAGGGATTAAAAGATCATTCTATTTTTTGTTAATTTCGTGGCCGAATAGAATATATGTACGTAAAGTATTAAATAAATCCTGTTACACTTTTACTATTTTATGCTTATGTTTATTAAATGTTTCAGTGTTTTAGTGTTTAAATGGTTACTGTTGCACCGAGGGACTGAGAGAAACACAATTTCAATCTTGTGTATGTCCTGTACATATTGCAGTTCTGACAAAAAAATTGACTTTGACTTTGATGTGTGTGTTATCTCAGGTATGTGTGTGTTTTATCTCAGCCTTCAATTTACATAGGTATGTGTGTGTCATCTCAGCCTCTTACTGTATAACCTCACTCTCACAGTCAGCTCTTTCGAATAGACCTTTTACCAGTTGACGTCATCACGCAAAGCTCGCCTGAAACGAGCGTTCTGATTGGATGGCAATAAGCCGCGCCGATTCTAAACCGGATGTGAGGGGGTAACTAGGAAGGAGTCCAGTAGGTTTACTGATGGCGAGTAGTAATTTAGAAGCTTGGTTTCTTAAAATAGTGGACAACCACTGGTCAAAATGCCTGAACATTGTGCCGCGGATACGAGAGGAGGTGATTGTGTGCGCTGATGGAAAATGGGGAAATCCTTCAGGCTTTTTGCGAACGTCCAGCAGGGTGAGTTAACTCTTGTGTAGTTGTCAACAACGTTATATCCAAGCGTCAGAAATAAATGTTTTAAATTTCTCACGCCAATACTTCTGATATTTAGACTAATTTGGTTATTGTTACCAGTTTAACATCTTCTGTTAGCTGCTATAACTAGCACCATGTCTTAGCACAGTATGTAAACAAAAACATGAGTCAGTCACACAAATGTTTGTCCTTATTTCTTATTTGATTTCTGTAAACTATGTCTTAAATTAAACCTGAGACAATTGGTGATGTGATGTGAAAAATAAGAACTATCCCAAGAAATACATTTATTAGCTTTCCTGGGAAAATTTAATTATGTTTGGTAACGTATTTACTATTGCACTTTTGACATGCCGTTTATACAGCTCACACTTTATTAGACGTAAAGTTAAATGTGTGATAAACCTTAAATTAAAACAACACCGTTGGCCAAAGTGCTGTACACTAACACAAACAAACATACAACTATAAACTCAACAAATACCATAAAAGTGATGAATTA
>JBBPBX010006848.1:3947-14302 GCA_038048925.1 Garcialebias charrua
GGCTCCTGAGTTAGTGGGGACGCTGTCTGCTCTGTGGTACAGAGTCCTGATGACTCCTAACTTGTGCTCCAGAGGGTGATGGGAGTCAAACTGTAAATACTGGTCTGTGTGGGTGGGTTTGTGGTACACCTCAGTTTGCAAATTTCCTCTATCAGAAACTGAGACCTCACAGTCCAAGAAAGCCGGCTCTAGAACTCGCTGGCATGCAGGAATCAACCTTGGAGAAGGCTACAAGCATGGACTACAATATGTTATGACTGTTTGGATTCACCACTGAGAGTACCGGCAGAAAACTATGAAGGTAGACATGAAATCAGTAGAGTTGGCCTGTCCCGAAACAATTGTTGTTTATCATAACTGGCTTCCTTGCTTGCTGTTGGATTGGCCAACTTATCTCAAATTGAGAGAGAGAGAGAGAGAGAGAGAGAGAGAGAGAGAGAGAGAGAGAGAGAGAGAGAGAGAGAGAGTTTTTTGCTAACTTACACTGTACACAATGTGAGAGATCTTTTTTATACCTCCTTTCCTTATGTTTTTCTTTCCTATTCTTATCTAAGTGATAAGGGCAGTGCTTCACAACGAGGCTGCAGCCCCCGTGCACATCCGTCTACCCTGGTTGGACACTGCACTGAAATGTATTTTTGCTGCGCTTAACTGTGCAATGACAATAAAGTTGATTCTGATTCTAATAGTATATCCATCCATCCATTATCTTTACCCGCCTCTTCTTTTTTTGGGTCACGGAGGTCACTTGTGCCCATGTCCAGCCATCACTGTGCGAGAGGCTTGGTACACCCTGGACAGGTCTCCAGTCCATCACAGGGACACAGACACAGCCATTCACTCTCTCTCTCACCTAAGGACAATTCAGAGTTACCAATCAGCCTAACATGCATGTTTTTGGTCTGTGGGAGGAAACTGGAGTACCTGGAGAAAACTCACTCAGCACAGAGAGAACATGCAAACTCCATCCAGAAAGGCCCCCGAACCGGAATTTGAACCGGAGACACTTGCTCGCTGAGAGGCAGCAGGTCTACCAGTTGCACATTCAACTGTATATTATTATTGTTATTATTATTCTGTTATATTCTATTCTATTCAGTTTATTAATATAGCTCCATATCACAACAAAGTTGTCTCAGGGCGCCTAACAGGAACCTTCACATACGGTACATAGAAAAGCCAATTACTGTAGTAAAGTTCTCTATGTAAGGAATTCTATTCAGAACAGTAAAACATTTCAGAGTTTAGAAAGTTCATACTCAATAATCCAGGTATATCAAATCTGATAAGTCTCAATCTGGTCATCTGGACAGTTTCTTTTAGTCAAAACGTTTCACCCTCAGTCCAGAGGGCTTGTGCTGGAACTCTGACTGAGGAAGCCCTCTGGACTGAGGGTGAAACGTTTTGACTAAAAGAAACTGTCCAGATGACCAGATTGAGACTTATCAGATTTCAGAGTTTAGTTTTCAGCTTTCACACCATTTTCTAAAGTGAACTGTGCTGAAGCAGTTGTCTCACCCTCAGGCAGCGGTAACAAGGTGATGGCAGTGCTTAGTCGGCCACTGCCCAGGCTGACCAGGTGGGGGCGCTCTGCTTGGAACTTCAGCCCCTTTTCAGTCTCAATCAGGTCCAGGGGTGTACTCTGCAGAGGGGCATATATTACATGAAAACGGTGTTTACATCGTCAGTGGAACAATTCTGATACTTTTGATCATGTTTGTTGAATGTGTTGTCGGGCGTCTGGACTTGTTACATAGCGTGCCAACATGTTTGTGATATGGAAGTCTTTAAAAATATGAGAGATCTGTACTTTTGAGCAGCATATGCCTTTTGGGTATTTGCTACTGCAGGATAAAAATATCCTCTATTCATCTTACTTTCTGAAAGAAGCCACACTTGAGGACATGAGAATATATTTAACCAGTTTTGAACTTGTAAGGGCAGACTTTCACTCACAGGTTTACACAGGTGCATCACTGGAGCCCAGTCATGAGAATCTGCACTGGACAGTGTGTGTGAATTGTTTATTTGATACACTTATCAGCTATCACAGCTCACAGACTGTCCACGATGACCTTGGCTGCACATGCAGGCTCCTCTCTGAGAGGAAAACAATTTGATGTGATAAACATCTATAAACCTTGACCAAGCAACACACCTCAGATAGCACGACTGACGTACGGCCTGTTAACTTCTAACTAGTCATTGAAACATCAGAATAATAAATCATTTTGCACACAAATCCAAAATCTTTTGAATTTGAAAGCCTGTGAGCATTTCCATCAGCCTGCAGCATAGAGCCTCTGTCCTGGTAAGTGAAGTTCATCAGAAATCTGAGTTACAGTCGTCTGGTGAAAACAGGTGTTTGTTGCATTTTGTAACTGTTGGAGACATCCTTATCTTCTCGACACTATCTGACACCACAATATTCAAATTTAACAAAACACTTGGTATGTCAGATGTGAGCGTTATTAGCTTAAGAACAGATACTTTGTATTTGGAGCTCAGATGTTTGCTTGATGTTAATAAGTTACGTGCGACTACTTTGCCTTCATAGCACAATAGATCAATTCCTCATTTAAAATGTGTTGAGCAACATCCATACATAAATTTTCTGCCATTTTTTCAGTCATTCAACCTTTATTTGGACAGGTAAATCCCATTGAGCCTCGGGAACTCATTTACAAGAGAGCTGATTTCTTAACAAAGAGTGATGATGACAGTAATGGACAACAACGACAACAATAGACAATCATAAAAGAGGCATACACTTTTATTTTTTTAATTTTTACAAATTGTAATAAAATGGCAACCAAAAGGACAGTCAAAATGAAAAGTAGCGGGGGGGGGGGCAGCTACGGTAGATTATACAGTAAGGTGGTGTAGAAAACAAAAAACAGCAACATGTCTGTGTTGGTTTTTGCCAGGAACTCAGAAGATGTTTTAAAGATGAAAATGTACCAGTGGAAGAGTCTGTGTGAAGTTAATGATGTCCAGTTAACCAGTGAATACAGGGTGCAGTGGTGGGTACGATAATCACAGCCAGTTATGAATCTTAGTGCACCATGATAGACAACATCCAACATCCGCAGGGTGCTTGTAGGAGCATTCATGTAGAGAATGTCACCGTAATCAATGGAGGGAAGGAAAGTCACAGATACAAGGCGTTTCCTAACATTCAGTGTTAGACATGATCTGTTTCTGAAAAAGAAACCCAGTTTAACTTTCAGTTTCCTTACTAGGTACCTTACAGGTACCTAGGTACCATTTAGCTGTGGTCAGGTCATGGAGGTAACCGGTTTAGGAGGGAAACTCAGACATCCATTGTTTCTGCAACATTGCAACACTCCACAGCAACACACATCCCCAGGTGACCCTAGGCCAGAGAAGTTAACCGTTTAGCAAGTTCTGTGTCTGCCATGAGGTCTCCACCCGATGAGGGCATGCTTGAAAATCCTACAAATGGAAGCATCCTAACCAGATGCCTGAACCATCTCAGCTGACTCCTTCTGATATGGAGGAGCAGTGGCTCAGCTCTGACCTCCCCCAGATGATGGAGCTCTTCACCTCCTGCCCTAAGGCAGAGTGTGGCCACGCTATGAAGTCAGAGTCAGAGTTTCTTTATTGTCATTCACACCACATGTGGCACATGTGGTGGAACGAGATTGTGTACACAGGGTCCCAGTTAAAATCCAACAAAAGTATAAAATGTAAAAGAAAAACAGAAATAAGATCTAAGAAGTACTAAGAAATGCATCAACTAAAAATACTCTAAGCAATAATAGTATAAAAACAATTCAATAAAAACAATACAATAAAAAATAAGCTGAAAGTAAGTTCATTTCAGCATCTTGTAGCTGGAATCTCGTTCTCATGGTCAACACATCATGACCACAGGCAAGGGTTAGAATGTAGACCAAGAATATTTTCTTGTTGTCCTTCTTCACCACAACAGACTGGCGCAACACTCTCATTACTGCTGTAGTGGACCACACTCTGGTCTCTGAACTGTCCCAGTGATACACTTTTTCACTGAATCTCTCAGTGAAACACGTTCTCTGAAAACCTGCAGTGAAAGACATTAACACTGTTTGTTTCTATTAATTTGAATCAAAGTCAAATTAAATCACCAAGAGACTTTTTAATTTTGTTCTTATTCAAATATATCAACAGAATAACCTTTGTCATTTTATAACCTTGTGTTATTTGCATGAGCAGTGTTATTCTTCAATATATTTTATGGTCATTGCTATTATACTGGTGTATTCTTTAATATGTGGACATATTAATCAAAACTCTGTCTAAGGTTGAAGGATATGTCAAATTTAACTTTTAGTATTAATTTAGAAAGTGTGAGACAGTTTAATCAGTTTAAATCAGGAGCTGACATCTGTTTCTGCTCTTCTCCAGCGGATTCGGATGTTGTCAGTCCATTGAATGGGCACTATCAACTGTTATCATCCCCATAGTGTATGGGTGTCTTCTCTTAAAACAATCTGTTCTCCCTCACATAAACAATTCCTTCCTGACTTTCACTTGACGTCAACTAATCTCCTTTCATTCCCGGATTGAACCAACCAAAAGGACCGATACTCTGACGTTAAGCTCTCTTTAAAAGTTCTGAACTTCCTGGAACGTCAGTTCGCGAGGAAGTTGGAATGTAATGACTTTCTCTCTGAGCTGTGGGACTTTGACCAAGCGCCAAAGGTCATGTCCTCAGCAAAGGGTTGACAGCACGCCTGCTGGAAAAACCGAACCGAGATAAGAGCTCCAACTTTGAATGAAATTTCTTCGTCAAGAATATTTTATTCTGAAAATCAACCGGAACTGACCACTACTTTGGTCAGATTGATGCGGACCTCAGCGAGCCGCTGAAGAAGTAAACACGCCAAAGTCCAGCTCGGACGTAACTTGGACTAAGAACCTGTACGTCTAAAGGCTGCTTCCATTTCGTACTGAAGCCGGGACCGTCATCTTTGCCAGGTACAGAGTTGTGAGTGTTTACGAGCGAACCTGGGTCTAGCGAATGTCGCCAAAGGGTGTGCTACATTCCGGTTGTACTTCATTCATTCACTCAGTCATAACCACTTCCATTCCTTCCTTCTTTCCTCCTACTCCTCTCCTAAACCTTATCTTTGCCAGTAACAAATCAAGCTAAAGAACCTTCAGATATAAGTAATATGTCATCTTATTTACTTGTTTCTGTTGTCCAAAATTTAAATCTGCTGACGTTTTAAATTATAGGAATCTGATTGATCAATCCATGTACATATGTGGTGTAATTTTTATGATTTGTTGAATAAACGATTAATCTCCTGGTGAATCAAATATAATTCAGATATCAGTAGAGGCGTCGGCGGCACTGGGACCCTCTGGGGATGTGGAGGCATCGGTGGCACTGGGACCCTCCATTGACGTAGAGGTGTCAACGGTGCTAGGACGCTCTGGGGATGTAGGGGCGGTATCTTTGGCGGTAGAACTAGGAGCCGAAGAACCAGGAGCTGAGACTGCAGCTGTTGGAGGACCAGGAGCCAGGGATGAAGGCAAGTACTGTGCCACAATGCCTGCCTTCCAACGTTCCATCTCCTCCACTGAGCGAGTGCTGTACCGGACCTCCGGTAAGAGGGGGCAGTCAGGCGAAGAGCGAGGTGGAGATGGGCAACGTGGTGCAGTGGTGAGGCGAGGTGGAGATGGATGGCGCTGGTAGTCTGTGGTTCCGACCTTACTTTGCCGCCTTTTCCTGCTGCGTCGGTGGCGTGAGCTGAGTACAGGAGCACACCAGAGTTTGTCCTCCAGCTCAACGTCATCTTCAGACCACTGCAGGTGTGGCAAGCAATAAGTCGGTGGGGTGGAGGAAGAAGCTAGCTTAATAGCCAGGCGGCTCCCCCGGAGCTGAAACATTTGTTCCTCCTCCTCGACCAGAAGAGGAGATGGCAGGACTTCTACCTTGGGTCTGCGGTCACCTCGTCTCTGGACGGGTTCGGTCCGGAACCCCCCACACCGGATGACAGGCTTCACCTCCACTCGCTCTCGTCTCTCCTTCTCTCGCAGGGCAGTCTTGTCAGCCTCACGGGCAAGAAATTCAAACAGGGTAATCATCTCACCCTTGGGTCTGGTTTGAGGTCCAGCCATTCTCCTGCTGGGTTCAGTAGATGGTCTCAGGTTTCTGTTAGGTTCTGCTGGCACGGAAGGAGTGTTGAACCCAAATGCAGGAAGAGGATGACATGGAGGTGCAGGAAAACTTTAAAGTGTTTATTTACAACAAAAATAAAAATAAAACAAAACAAAGGCTGGCAGGGTAGCAATAACTATTAAACTAAACTAAACTGGATTAAACTAAACTGAATTAAACTGGAGAGGTACTTACTATACACTCAAGGAAAACACGGAGGGAGAGCAGAACATGACACCATAGGAGAACAAACCTGAGACCATGACAAGACTGAGAGGAGCTGAATATATACACAGACACACTGATTACACCAGACATCCACCTGTGATGATTACAACTAGACACAGGTGAGACAGGGGCAGAAACACCGAGCTGAACTAAACACAAGCAGACAGAACACAGAAAGCTGAATTAAACAGAAGGCTGAATTAAACAAACATGAAGACTAGATTAAACACAAAAGACTGAAACAAAACAGAAAGCTGAATTAAACAGAAGGCTGAATTAAACAAACATGAAGACTAGATTAAACACAAAAGACTGAAACAAAACAGAAAGCTGAATTAAGCACAAACAGACAGAACACAGAAAGACAACTAGAAAACAGACTATGACAAAGTCTGGTCCTCAGGGGCCTCATGTACAAAGACTTGCGTGGATTTCTTACTGAAAAGTTGTGTACGGTCAAATCCAGAAAACTGCGTACGCACAAAAAAATCCAGATGTATCAAACTGTGCGTACACCGGAATCCACGCACATTCCTTTTGTACATCACAACCAACGTGGAATTGAGCGCACATGAGAGAGTGGCCGACTCCGCCTTTGACACGCCTCCATATAAATATGCAAATTCATTTAAATATGCCCTGCACGTTAGGAATGTCGTCTTTGCTCTATTGCAAATCATGTCGAAACGTGGTAAAAAGAGTAACTTCACGGACTGTGAACTGGAGACACTTCTGAGTGACGTAGAGAGGCACAGAAAAAGGTTTTGTTTGGCACGCTCAGCACACAACAAACCATCCACTCTTAAATAAAAAGTTGACCAAGCTATTTTAACATGCATAGATAGGTCAGTGGTTAGCGTGTTCGCCTTTAGTCCCAAACCTCATGAGTTTGAATCCCGCATGGTACAACGTTTTTTTTTTTTATTCATTCCAGATTTAAAGAACACAAGAAAACTATTTAGAATGAACAACATGAAATGAAACAATACATGAAATGAAGGCAAAAGAGGATTTCTTGTGGGTTTTTTTTAAATAGTTTTCTTGTGTTCTTTAAATCTGGAATGAATTTAAAAAAAGAAAAACGTTGTTTTCATTTAAATATACCCTGCAACAGAGGAATGTCGTCTTGTCCCATCATGCATCACGTTCTTCAACTGCTAAAACAGCTAAAAATGAACAAAAAACAAGAATTTAAGCTGTGCAGAACTATTCAGTCTTTCTGTTTTTTATATTTTTTGCAGGTTATATTCTGATTGCGTCCATGTGGATGTAATAATTGTTAATCATGTGTGTTTGGGTGGAAATAATCATTATTACCCCATCATGAACAGTTTCCAGAATCACCTGTAAGTGTCGCCAAAGGAACAAAAACCACAGAAACGTGCGTACGCCAGCTCTGGAGCTGGCGTGGAGGTGCGTACATATCCACGTTCAGTTCAGTTTTGATACATATGGAGTTTTGCGTGGATAGTGACGTACGCACGGTTTTTGTGTGTACGCACCGTTGATACATGAGGCCCCTGGACATTCAAAAAACAAAACAAAACAAAGCAAAACATTTTTTAGAAACGTTTCGTCTTTCGTCCGAAAGACTTCCTCAGTCTGAGTTGCTGTATTCAGCTCAGTCTTATAAATAGCACCCTCTCACAGTGGATCAACATAAAAACATTGGAGATCATAAATAAAACGACCAAATACAAATCAGCTGGTGTTGAAAGCAACAGAATAGTAGTGAGTCTTTAAACGGGATTTGAAAACAGCGAGGGAGGGGGCCTGTCTGACGAGCAGAGGTAACTCGTTCCAAAGTCTTGGTCCTGCTACAGAGAAGGCCCTGTCACCTCTGCGTTTAAGACGAGTCCCTGGAACTCTTAAAAGTACCCGGTCCTCTGACCTCAAAGCACGTGGTGGGACATATGGGTGTATCAATTCCGAGAGATAGGCAGGGGTGAGACTGTTCAGCGATTTGTAGACATACATGAGAATTTTGAACTGGATTCGAAGATGAACTGGTAGCCAGTGCAGGGAGGCCAAGACTGGTGTAATGTGCTCTCTTTTGCCTGTACTGGTTAAAAATCAGGCTGCTGCATTCTGAACCAGTTGTAATCGTGCAATGGTGGCTTGACTGACGCCAAACAGAAGTGAATTGTAGTAATCAAGTTGAACACGGAGTTGAACACGGAGGCCTCCACCTCTGTTTAATGATGGACGGTTTCTTTTCACAAAGATGGCCTCCTTCACTCCTCTCTCAAACCATCGTTCCTCTCCATCAAGGATGTGAACATCCTGACAATCCAGCATCCACTGAACAACTAGTTCTGGATGTCAACAACAAACTGGTTGATCCACGATGAGAAGGTGATATTTATAAGACTGAGTTTGTTGCAGCTCCTCAGACTGAAGAAGTACTTTGGATAAAAGACAAAACATTTCAACAGGAAGAATCCGTCCAGAGAACCTGAGTGAACCTTGTTAGACCTGGATTACTGAGCAGCATCAGGACATTCTACTGTACTGTATGTGCAAAGGATCAATACTGTAGTGTGTTTGGAATATTGGTCATTAAATGGAAATCATCATATTTTTATACCATACCATACCATACCATTTCATTTATAAAGCACTTTAAACAGGAACAAGTCCACACCAAAGTGTGGTATTAGCATGCCTTAGACCCAGACCATGTTTTCTGCTTGTCTTCTTTGGAGATTAAAAGAAGTCTTCATGATTGAAGCTATTTTAAACTGCTGCTTTTTCTGCCTGGTAAATACTGTACTCCCCACACACCAAGGAAAGTGCGTGCACGTGTGTGTGTGTGTGTGTGTGTGTGTGTGCATCCTCCCCTTCCAAGCTCTGCCTAAAGCCCCCCCACCCCAATTGCTCTTGGCTCACCAAAAGAGGGGGGAGGAACGTCTCCATAGTAACAGCCCTGTGAAGCTGCTGGAGGGTGCAGAGCAAGTTATCTTCAGTTATCTTGGAACAGCCTTGATTTAAAGCCAATTCTGCTTTTCAGTGATTTTATTTTTGTTCAGTTGTTCCCACCACAACAGTTTTCTGCGATGGCTCCCAGGGTTTGACACGACTGAATAAATGAGTTGTGTTCAGTAAAAAAAAAAAGAAAAAAAAAGGTCATGCTTCATGCACAGGATACTGAAGCACATGCAGCTTGGTGGCATTCAGCAACCATTAACTAAATGGGCCAACTGCACAATGAAGAACACTTTTTACTATCCTCTTCTGTTTGTGTCATGCAGCTTTGAAATAACACATACAAATACACACATAAAACACGAAGAACATAAATAAATAAAGATGAACAATCAGGTTTCGATAATACATTAGCTCCCTGTCAAATCCAGAATAGAATTCAAAAATCTTACTTCTGACCTACAAAGTTCTCAATAACCTAGCTCCATCTTAGATTACAGATCTTATTGTTCCATATTTTCCTAACAGAGCACTTTACTCTCAGACTGCAGGTTTACTTGTGGTTCCTAGAGTTTCCAGCAGCAGAATGGGAGGAAGATCTTTCAGTTGTCAGGCTCCTCTCTTGTGGAACCAACTTCCAGTTTGTGTCCATGAGGCTGACACATTGTCCAGTTTGCAGACTGGGATTAAGACGTTCCTTTTTGATAAATCCTATTACACACTAACTTCTGAGTTGTCTACAAATTCCAAGTCTCACATTATTCTCACATTTTCTGGTCCATGTGCAAATTATAGATCATCCAAATGTTGGCATTTTGTCTTCTTTCACCCAGTGTGCTCTTTCTATTAGTGCTCTGCCAAGTTTGAACAGATTCAGTGATTTTAGTGTAAAGTATACTCCTGAGAACTGTAATGAAGCATCTTTTCATCTTGTCACATCTCCAACCTAAAGCACTGAAGAAGCATTACTTCAGGTGTGTGTCTTCAGTTTTCTGCCACTCGTGGTTGAAGAATGTTTGAGATCTGTCAG
>JBBPBX010006848.1:14665-24981 GCA_038048925.1 Garcialebias charrua
ATGACTTTGTTTCTTGTAATTTTAATAATTATGACTTACAAATAATGAAAAACTAAAACTCAAAGTCTCAGAATATGAGAATATTCCAGAAGCAGCTGTTGGTACTTTGAGCCTGTGGGCCGGTGCCGAGTCCTGCTGGGAAATGAAACCAGCATCTCCAAGAAGCTCATCAGCAGAAGGAAGCATGAAGTCTCTCAAATGTTCTGCTAGATGCTGCATGGTCTGAGGACTTCAGAAAACCCAGTGGACAGTGGACATCAGCAGAGGACATGGACCCAAACCATCCCTGACTGTGGAAACTTCTCTGGACTTCAACAATGAGGATTCTGGACCTCTCCATCTTCCTCCAGACTCTGAACCCTGATTTATAAAATGACATGAACATTTAATTGAATCTGTAGAGGACATTGGACCACTGAGAGACAGTCCAGGTCTTTGTCTCCTCAGAAGGTAAGACACTTCTGATGTCATCTCTGGTTCAGGAGTGGTTGGACTTGAGGAATGAGACGTTTGTAGCTCATGAAGGAGTTCAGCAGCTGATCCGGCTGTGACACAAGGAGTTTATACCATTGAACCTCTTCACATTCTTCTAAGTTTATGAGACTCTGAATTTTGTTTTTTCATAATTGTCAAAATTCCAAGAAGTAAGAGCTTGAAATATTTCACCGTGATGAATCATTGTAACATAAGAGTTTCACTTTCTGAAATTATTGACAAAATATTGAACTTTTTCACAATCTTCTTATTTCAGGTGCACCGGTTCATTTGAATACAAACTGTTGCGCTGCATCTTTTGTGCAACTTGTTTAAAAGTGTTTTATGTTGAAGCAGAGCTGCTTCTTGGCTGCTCTGCTGTTTTCTGTGTCCTAATGAGATTTCCTGCCTGAGGCGGTCGCTCAATGCAGTGGGGTCAAGTCCAAGAGGATTGCTGACAGACTGGCTGGGAAGGTTCGCAGGGATTCATGGGAGCGAAGCTACAAGGGTCATACTGGTTTATGTGCTGTGTGCTGCTGCTCCCGTGTGGAGCACTTTGAAACAGCTGTCTGCAGAGAGAGGTGTCTACAGAGAGAGGTGTCTGCAGAGAGAGGTGTCTACAGAGAGAGGTGTCTGCAGAGAGAGGTGTCTACAGAGAGAGGTGTCTGCAGAGAGAGGTGTCTGCAGAGAGAGGTGTCTGCAGAGAGAGGTGTCTACAGAGAGAGGTGTCTACAGAGAGAGGTGTCTACAGAGAGAGGTGTCTACAGAGAGAGGTGTCTACAGAGAGAGGTGTCTATAGAGAGAGGTGTCTATAGAGAGAGGCGTCTATAGAGAGAGGTGTCTGCAGAGAGAGGTGTCTACAGAGAGAGGTGTCTATAGAGAGAGGTGTCTATAGAGAGAGGTGTCTACAGAGAGAGGTGTCTATAGAGAGAGGTGTCTATAGAGAGAGACGTCTATAGAGAGAGGCGTCTATAGAGAGAGGTGTCTGCAAAGAGAGGTGTCTACAGAGAGAAGTGTCTGTATAGTAGTTCCTCTATTTGAGTGGTGATAAATGTGTATTCAATAATTATAGACCTATATCCTTGTTGCCACAATTTTCAAAAATTCTAGAAAAATTATTTGTGACCAGACTTGACCAATTCTTTGATAAAAACAATATTCTTTTTTTTTTTTTTCATTTATAGATGGCCTCCCTTCACACCTTATAGATGGCTATCTATAAGGTCACCTCTCACTCCAATATGTATTTTTATTTTTTTATTTTTTTATTTTTTTTTTAGAGAGAGAACGAAAGAAAGAAAGAAAAGAGAAAGTAAGACAACAGAACAACAATTATCCACAAAAAGAGCACAAGGCAAACACACCAAACCTCCGTCCACAATCCTGCAAAGGACATGACAGAACACAACAACGAAACATACAAGCATAAAGACTAATAATATTCATGACCTTGCAGTAGAATTCTATAAATACAAATACCCATACCTACAAATATATATATACAGTATACATACATATACATACATATTCATTCATATACCCATCTACATATCTGCATATATCTACATATACATCCCTGCATCCAATTGTGTGTGGTTGCGAGCATGCATAAGTGAGTAAGGTTCCTCCAATAGAACATTTAGCAGCGACTGTGAAGCATCAGAGATCCGTCCCCCCAAAGCCCGAGACAGACGAAGGGGCGATCAAAGCCCAAGACCCCAGGAAGGACCCCGAGCCCAGAGTCCCCAGGACCACCCGAACAGGACGAGCCACTCGTCCACTCCCCAGATCCGACCAAGGGGAAGAACCGGACGAACCCCACCAGCGACCACACACAATGACCCCCCGGGGTCAACCGCGACAAATACACAGGCCCCCGCCGGAGCCCGCTGCACCGACGTAGCCCCAGGGCCGGTCACCGAGGCTCGGGCACCGGGGACGCCCATCCCTCAGGCCCAGACCCGACAGGACCAGAGGACCCGAGCCCCACCAGGCAGCCACCAGGCCGAGCCGACAAGCGCCCAAGCGCCCAGCCCCAGATGTGAGGGCCCCAAGCACGCCCGCAGGCAGAGGAACACCCACCAGGGGGCCACGTGGCAGGAGCGCGACACTAGGTAGCCTCAGAAGTATCAGAGAGGGGGCAGTCCAAATCCCAGCCTGACACTTAAACATTCATACACAGACACACTCATTCAGACCCACCCTCATCCTCACCCTCAGTCACAGAAAGACAAACAATAACGACACGCTCCATTCATAATCCCGATGCACACTCTATACCCCCTAGGTCCAAGACATGTACCTGCTCCCTACATGGGGCAGCCCACATCCAAACCCAGGAGGTAGGCCCATTCATTCTGGGGTGGAGAGTAGCAGACATCCAAGATCCGGCCCACCCCGCGCCCTGCCGACAGGACAGGACAGGACACCCGAGCCCAAGCAGCCCCAGGGGAGCGCACTGCCAGCCCCGCCCACGGCGAACCCGCAGGCCCCGAACCCCCCCACACCCCAGCACAACCCCTGACGGCCCACCCCCAGAATGTCCGCCAGGCAACCAGGGGGGTAAGAGAAAAATAAATAAATAATATATATATATAAATACATAAATAAATAAAATTGAAATTAACAAATCAAGACCCCGACACACACACCCCCGTCCCCAAATGTACTGTTGTTGAGTGTTGTTGTAAAATGTACTTAAAAGAGAAAGAGAAGGAGCAAAGGCTAGCATTGTACCAGTTTCCCCTCCACTCCAACTCTAACCCAGGCCCTATTGTCTAAATGCATAATGTTGAGTGAGCATAGGCATGGGGGCGAGATTGATGTCATCCCGCCACCCATAGCCATAGTGCTCACTCCATTCCCTATATGTGACTTTTATGAAGATGTTTATGAATGAATGTCTAAAGTGTATATAAAATTGAGTCCCAGGTGCTCTGAACAACAGAGATGTAAAACCATTGCAGCACACCCGAGACTCAAATTCCCTACATGTATTAATTTAAGATGAAGAGGGCGGAGGTGTGTGGTGAGGGATGGGGAGAAAATATCTGCAGGCACAGTGCTCCCACAGCGAGTCAGCTACCCCGCTGACCCTGCGTACCCCCCCCCCAGTTTGCCAGGGTCCACCCAAGGAGCGAGGTAAAAGAAACACCTCTCCGACCGCCAGGCCATTGAGCCAAGACCAGAGAGGGACACAGCCCCGGGGGCCGCCAACAGCAGAGCCAACAGCCCACACCCACCAGGGCCGCCACGACCCCTGCGAACCGCAGTCAGCCCGCCGTCCAAGAAGACACAAAATCCAACATGGACGACACGGCCAAGAGCGCCCGCCCAACCGCCGACAGAGCCAGGAAGCACCAAGAACAGGCCACAACCATGGCCCGCACACCGGCCAAGCATAGTCAAGGACCGTCATCAAGGACATCCACTTAATCCCCACCCCAGAAGAAATACTACACCCACCCTTCATATTAACAACTTTCAGAACACATAACACATTAGACACCCAGGCTAGGGTTTGCCCGCCCCCTCCCATTGGCCACCAGTCACGCCCCCAGACACCCACCCCCCAGCATATGAACCCCCAACCCACCAGCGAGCCGAGAGCCCCCGGCCAGAGCCGGGCACCAGAGCGCCAGCCAGCCCATAGCCCGGCGACCCGCCCGCCAGAGCCCAAGACCCCCGACCCCCACCAGGCCCAAGCCCGGGGACGACACGCCCCCAGAGTCCCAAGCCCCCGGCACCCGCCCCGAAACCACCCCAGCACAGCCGGGTCACCGACCGGCGACCCATGACCGCCGCCACCGACCACCCGAGGGCCCGCATGCCGCCCCTAGCAGATATCCCCCAGAACCCCCCCGGTCCTCCCCAGGTCGAAGACAGGGTCCTCCCCGCCCAAGCAGCCCCAACCCCCCGGCGCCCCAAACCCCAACCTCCCCCCTCCAGCCCCAATGCCCCACAAGGCCACATCCCAGACCCCCACCCTCACTACGTAACGGAGCCGATCAAAGAATGCCAAATAGATTGATCCAATGTGTCGGCAGATGCTGTTTCAAGACTAATATGATCTAACAGAAGATTTTTATACTGATTAATGCTAAGATTATTTTTATTTTTCCAATTTACGAGTATGGTTTTCTTTGCGATGCATAAGGCAGTGAAAAGCATATAGGATGTATTTTTTTCTAGTATAACATCTTCAAAGATACCCAATAAGCAAACAGATGGAGAGAGTGGGATATTAAATTTCAAACATTTAGACAAGTCTTCACATACCTGTACCCAGAACCTCTGAACGGGTGGACAGAACCAGAGCGCGTGAATATAATCATCAGGTGTATTACTTATGCACTGTGAGCACTTGTTAGATGGTATAAAGCCCATCTTAAACATTCGCTGACCTGTATAATGTACTCTATAGAGAACCTTATATTGTATTAATTGTAAATTGGAGATTCTAGTCAATTTAAAAGTATTTGAACATACTTGAGACCAAATTTTTTGTTCAAAGTTGATTGATAAATCTGACTCCCATTTTTCAACAGGTAGTGCTATCGAGTCATCGATTCTAGACAATTTTTTGTATATTTTAGATAATAATTTGGGTGGTTGAAAATTAATAAACTCTAACACACATGTTGGTGTTTCCAACAATGTTTTATTAAGCTTAAATTTCTTTTTTACAATTGACTTAATTTGTTGGTATTGTAGGAAATATTTATTATCAATGTCATATTGTATTATTAATTTATTGAAGGGAATAAAGTCTATACCCTCAAATATGGCTCTATAACATAAACTCTATAATAATAAATTTGCCTCTATAACAACATCAACTACTACCTCGTGCATGTACTGTGTACATTAACTCATACGCTGCTTTGCCACTTTGCAAATGTCAATGCTAGAAACCTTTAGTTTATTTTAGTTATACTTTTTATACTCTTTTTTTATACTAGTATGCAAAAACTCAGGACAATATTATGTTCATTAAATGTTTAATGTTTTAGTTTTAGTTTTAGAGTCGGTGTAAATTTTCATACTCTTATACCACTATGCAAAAACTCAGGACAGTGTTAGTTTTACTATTTTATGCTTATGTCTATTATTATATGTTTCAGTGTTTCAATGTTTAGATGTTTACTGTTGCACCGAGGGACTGAGAGAAACGCAATTTCGGTCCTGTGTATGTCCTGTACAGTACATATTGCAGATCTGACAATAAAGTTGACTTTGACTTTGACTTTGATATGTGTTCCAGACATTCAATACCTTTCATTCTCTTGACCAGACTTGACCAATTCTTTGATAAAAACAATATTCTAAGTAACCGTCAATATGGATTTAGAGGTTGGCTGACATCATTTTTGAACTTTGCATAAATTGGCACAACATATATATATTTTATCATTCAACTATGTTCATTGTTGCAAACAAATTTGTTTAAAAAGTGAGTTTAAAATTCACGCTGTGTTTCTTCACGGGACATCCGGGTACTTCCGCTTGCTAATTTTGTGACGTCAGCGCAGGAATGTCTCCCAGAACGCCTTTTTTACATAACAATAGCGCACAATATAGAAACCGACGAATTTAGCAATCTAAGTTTAGATTTGAGCGATTTGTCTTCAGTTTGGGAAGCCAAAGTTAGTTCAGGGGGTTGAACAAGAAACAGCAGGTTCTGCCTTACCGTTCGGGTGGAGCGAGGGGGGCTCCGAGGGGGACAGCTTTGTTTGTTTTGTCCAGTCTTGAAGAAGTTTTTCATCTTTTGGGTAAGTGAAAAGGCTCACTTGTTCACTGATGATATTAGAACACCCAAATGCGACACAACGTAACAGCATTTTTCAAGTTATACAAAAAAAATTAAAAATAGGCGAACGTGCAGAAAATGAATCTGCGTTCTATACGCAGCCGCAGACTGAATTCCCTGCGCTGACGTCACAAAATTAGCAAGCGGAAGTACCCGGATGTCCCGTGAAGAAACACAGCGCAAATTTTAAACTCACTTTTCAAACAAATTTTCATTAAATTATCATTTTGTTTGGAACAACGTACATAGTTGTTGTTTTTTTCTTCCTTTTATAGATGGCCTCCCTTCGCACCTTACAGCCATCCTCTCATGATTTTTTTTGTAGAGAGAAAGGAAAGACAGAAATTAAGACAACAAAACACAACAATTATCCACAAAAAAAGTACAAGGCAAACACACCCAACCTCCGTCTGCAATCCTGCAAAGTACATGACAGAACACAGCAACACATACATAAAGAATAAAAACATTCATGACTATGCAGTAGGATTCCATAAATATACATACCCATACTTACAAATGAATATACAGTATACATACATATACATTCATATTCAGTCATATACCCATCGACATATCTGCATATGATATCTACATATACATCCTTGCACCCATTAGTGTGTGGTTGTGAGCATGCATAAGTGAATAAGGTTCCTCGAATAGAACATTCAATAGTGACCGCGAAGCATCAGAGATCCACCCCCCCCCCCCAAGGCCCAAGGGAGACAAAGGGGAGATCAAAGCCCAAGACCCCGAGAAGGACCCCAAATCCAGAGTCCCCAGGGCCACCCGAACAGGACGAGCCACCTGCCAACTCCCCAGATCCGACCAAAGGGGAGAACAGGAAGAGCCCCACCAGTGACTACACACAATGACCCCCCGGGACCAACAGCGACAAACTTACAGGCCCCCACCGGAGCCCGTTGCGCCGACGTAGCCCCAGGCCCGGGCACCGAGGTCCGGGCACCGGGGACGCCCACCCCTCAGGCCCAGACCCGACAGGACCAGAGGACCCGAGCCCCACCAGGCAGCCGCCAGGCCGCGCCGACACACGCCCAAGCGCCCAACCCGACAGCGAGGGCCCCAAGCATGCCCGCAGGCAAAGGGACACCCATCCGGGGGACCATGCGCTAGGAGCGCGACATCAAGTAGCCTCATATGTATCAGAGAGGGGGCAGTCCAAGTCCCAGCCTGACAAACATTCATACACAGACACACTCATTCAGACACACCCTCATCCTCACCCTCACTCACAGAAAGACAAACAATAACGACACGTTCCATTCATAATCCCGATGCACACTCTATACCCCCTAGGTCCAAGACATGTACCTGCTCCCTACATGGGGCAGCCCACACCCAAACCCAGGAGGTAGGCCCATTCATTCTGGGGTGGAGAGTAGCCGACATCCAAGATTCGGCCCACCCCCTGCCCCGTCGACAGGACAGGACACCCCAGCCCAAGCAGCCCCAGGGAGAGCGCAATGCCAGCCCCGCCCATGGTGAACCCTCAGGCCCCGAACCCTCCCATAGTCCAGGACAACACCTGACGGCCCGTCACCTAACCGAACCCCACCCTCAGAATGGCCGCCTGGTTCATATATATATAAATAAATAAATAAATACATGAATAAATAAAAAATTAACAAACCTAGACCCTGACACACACACCTCCGTCCCCAAATGTGCTGTTGGTGTATGTTGTTCTAAAGTGCACTTCAGAAAGGAAAGAGAAGGAGCAAAGGTTGGCATTATGCCAGTTTTCCCTCAACCCCAACTCTGACCCAGGCCCTTACTGTCTAAATGCATAATTGTGAGTGAGGTGAGCATAGGTACGGGGGGCGAGAGTATGTCATCTCGCCATCCATAACCATAGTGCTCACCCCAAATTCCTATATGTGAATTTTATGAGGCTGTTTATGAGTGAATGTCTAGAGTGTATAATAAAATTGAGTCCCAGGTGGTTCTGAACAACAGAGATGTAAAAACGTTGCAGCACACCCGAGTCTCAAAATCCCTACATGTATTGATTTGAGATGAAGAGGGCGTAGGTGCGTGGTGAGGGATGGGGAGAAAATAACTGCAGGAGCAATGCTCCCGCAGCGAGTCAGCTCCCCCGCTGACCCTACATACCCCTCCCAATTCGCCAAGGTCCACCCAAGGAGCGAGGGAAAAAATCCTCTCCGACCGCCAGGCCATTGAGCTCTAGACCAGAGAGGGACACGGCCATGAAGGTTGCCAACAGCAGAACCAACAGCCCACATCCACCAGGGCCGCCAAGACCCCTACGAACCGCAGTCAGCCCGCCGCCCAAGAAGACACAAAATCCCACATGGACGACACGGCCAAGAGCGCCCGCCTAGCTGCCAACAGAGCCAGGAAGCACCGGGAGCGGGCCCCCACATAGAAAGGGCCCGCACACCGGCCATGCATAGTCCCAGACCATCATCAAGGACATCCACTCAGTCCCCACCCCAGAAGAAATACTACACCCACCCTTCATACTAACAACTTCCAGAACACATAACACACTAGACACCCAGGCTGGGTCAACCTGCCCCCTCCCATGGGCCACCAGTCACGCTCCCAGACACCCAACCCCCCAGCACACGAACCCCCAACCCACCAGCGAGCCGAGGGCCCCCCGGCCAGAGCCGGGCACCAGAGCATGAGCCGGCCCATAGCCCGGCGACCTAGCCTGGCCCTCGCCTTCCTGCACAGCTCCGCTCAATTCTCATTTCCCTTCACTTCACAGTCTGGGATTTCACCCACCCACAAGGATTTCTCCGGTAGATTTTTGTTCGGACCAATCAGAGAACAGAAGGGGTGGAGTTTTGGACCCTAACCCACGCCCCCACCAGTCCCAGCGCGCAGCGTCCTATAAAAGGGCTCTGCCAGCGCTCAGTCAGCGAGCAGCGGCATGTTCTCATTCAAAGCGATGCAGAACTGTTTTATATGTGACACAAATTTATTAATTTCCCCTTCTTAATCCCTTATCTGGAGTTTTCTTTTGTTTTTTTTCCCCCAAAAGTTAAGTAATCGCTCCCTCGTCCTCCTTCTCCTCCACCCTCCTGCTGAGTAAAATGAACACGGAAATGCCTCAGGTTGTCACGAGAATTAAACTCGGGTTTTAGTTGCTGACCGAGTCCCATCAGATTTTCTGGTGTTTTGGTGAGCTGGACCAGCGATCCATGGTTTGATTTTATTGTATTAAAACGTTTTATAACATATAAACACAGAATTTGCGCAGCGAGAGAAACGCTGCAAGAGGCGGAGCAGCTGTCAAGTTCACCAGAGCACGGCATCATTCAAAGCGATGCAGAACTGTTTTATATGTGACACAAATTTATTAATTTCCCCTGCTTAATCCCTTATCTGGAGTTTTCTTTTGTTTTTTTCTCCCAAAAGTTAAGTAATCGCTCCCTCGTCCTCCTTCTCCTCCACCCTCCTGCTGAGTAAAATGAACACGGAAATGCCTCAGGTTGTCACGAGAATTAAACTCGGGTTTTATTGCTGACCGAGTCCCTGCAGATTTTCTGGTCTTTTGGTGAGCTGGACCAGCGATCCATGGTTTGATTTTATTGTATTAAAACGTTTTATAACATATAAACACAGAATTTGCGCAGCGAGAGAAAAGCTGCAGGACTCCTGGAGCAGGGGGCGGAGCAGTTGTCAGTCAAGTTCACCAGAGCACGGGGGGTGGCTCTGAGGGGAGGGAGCAGAATGCTTTCCCTGTTCAAAATATCCAATGGTTTTGTTCCTAAGCAGAGGCCACGCCTCCAGCAAGAAACGTTTCTCTATGGGAAAAGTCCAGACCCTAGTACGAAGCGAAGTGAAGGACAGGGTCTGGTTACAACCAGGCTACCGGCGACCCGCCTGCCAGAGCCCAAGATCCTTGACCCCCACCAGGCCCAAGCCCGGGGACGACCCGCCCCCAGAATCCCTAGCCCCCGGTGCCCACCCTGAAACTACCCCAGCACAGCCGGGCCACCGACCGGACCCATGACCGCCGCCACCGACCACCTGAAGGCCC
>JBBPBX010006848.1:25052-51132 GCA_038048925.1 Garcialebias charrua
CCAAACCCCAACCTCCCCCCACACCAGCCCCAATGCCCCACAAGGCCAGACCCCAGACCCCTCACCCTCACTACGTAACGGAGCCCAGAGGTGGGTAGAGTATTCAAAATTTTTACTCAAGTAAAAGTATTGTTACTTGAACCAAATAGTACTCAAGTAAAAGTAGTGAGTAGGCATCCAAAAATTTACTTGAGTAAAAGTAATAAAGTACTTTGATTATAACCTACTCAAGTAGTGAGCAACTGTGGAGTACCATCTCGTGTCATTAAATTATAACATGCAAATGGATTTACAAGGAAACATAACTTTTAATGAGACTGAACATTCATTCATTCATTCAACCTTTATTTATACAGGCTAGCCTCGTTGAGTCACGGGGACTCATTTACAAGAGGGACCTGTCTCACTCACACCAAACAACCATCCATTCTCACACTCACACCTAGGGTCAATTTAGAGTCACCAATCAGCCTAACAAGCATGTTTTTTGGTCTGTGGGAGGAAACCGGAGTACCCGGAGGAAACCCACGCATGCACGGGGAGAACATGCAAACTCCACCCAGAAAGGCCCCATACATACATTGTTATAAATAAAAACACAAAGGCAATACCAGCCAAAAGGATTTAGAAATAAACCACTTATCTTTTACAATGTTGTAAATAAAAAAACAATACAAAGGCAACTGTAGCCCAAATAATTCTGCTAAATAATAATAAACTTGACTTTCTGCAAAACTTTGTTTCTACCAGTAAATGTTGGAACTCATTTTCTTACATTTTGACATCCTATAAACAGCACTAACTGTTTACCAGAATCTCCGACGTCACTCAACATGGCCCGCGCGGAGAGTTTGTTGTGGTCACGTGACTGGTTGGCTTCACTTGATTGGTTACATGTCAGGTGACAATAAGTTACGCAATAATTTTGCTGCAAATGTTTTTACATACTTGAAACAAAAGTAACTGTAGCGATCGGCAGAAAGCCCATAGTAACTGAGTAAAAGTTGCGGTTTTCTCCCCTAAAATTTACTCAAGTAAAAGTATAAGTCTTTCACATTTAAACTACTCTCACAAGTACAATTTTCTCAAAAAGCTACTTAAGTAAATGTAACGGAGTAAATGTAACTCGTTCCTACCCACCTCTGACGGAGCCGATCAAAGAATGCCAGATAGATTGATCCGATGTGTCGGCAGATGCTGTTTCAAGACTAATATGATCTAACAGAAGATTTTTATACTGATTAATGCTAAGATTATTTTTATTTTTCCAATTCAGGAGTATGGTTTTCTTTGCGATGCATAAGGCAGTGAAAAGCATATAGGATGTATTTTTTTCTAGTATAACATCTTCAAAGATACCCAATAAGCAAACAGATGGAGAGAGTGAGATATTACATTTCAAACATTTAGACAAGTCTTCACATACCTGGACCCAGAACCTCTGAACGGGTGGACAGAACCAGAGTGCGTGAATATAGTCATCAGGTATATTGCCTTTGCACTGTGAGCAGTTGTTAGATGGTGTAAAACCCATCTTAAACATTCACTGACCTGTATAATGTACTCTATAGAGAACCTTATATTGTATTAATTGTAAATTGAAGATTCTAGTCAATTTAAATGTTTTTAAACATACTTGAGACCAGATTTTTTGTTCAAAGTTGATTGATAAATCTGACTCCCATTTTTCAACAGGTAGTGCTATCGAGTCATCGATTCTAGACAATTTTTTGTATATTTTAGATAATAATTTGGGTGGTTGAAAATTAATAAACTCTAACACACATGTTGGTGTTTCCAACAATGTTTTATTAAGCTTAAATTTCTTTTTTACAATTGACTTAATTTGTTGGTATTGTAGGAAATATTTATTATCAATGTCATATTGTATTATTAATTTATTAAATGGAATAAAGTCTATACCCTCAAATATGTGTTCCAGACATTCAATTCCTTTAATTCTCCAACCTGGGAAATTTAACATATTATTTTCTTGCTGTATGTCAGGATTGTTCCAGATAGGCGTATGTCTGCATGGGAGCAGTGAAGACTTTGTCATTTTCAGATACTCCCACCATGCTGTCAGAGATGAGCTAATATTGATACTTTTAAAGCAAACATTTCTTTTTATATCTGAACTAATAAATGGTAGATCCGAAATCCTAATATTATTACATAAAGTTTGTTCTATATCTATCCAAGTTTCATCTAGTGCATTCGGATTTAACCACTTTGATATATATTGTAACCTGTTGGCTAAATAGTAGTAATAAAAGTTTGGGAGTTCTAATCCTCTGGTATCTTTGGTTTTCTGTATGTTTTTAAACTAATACGTGGAGTTTTATTTTTCCAAAGGAATTTAGATATAAAAGAGTCCAGGGACTTTTACCACTCAGTTGAAGGTTTATTTGGAATCATTGAGAATAAATAGTTTATTCTCGGCAGCATCATCATTTTTACTGAGGCAACTCTTCCCATAAGTGATATGGGTAGAGAAGATCGTCTTCAATTTTCTTTAATAGGGGCGGCCGTGGTGTAGTGGTAATGGCAGTCGTCTCCCGATCGGAAAGTTGGCGGTTCGACTCCCGGGACCCGCACCATGTGTCGTTGTGTCCTTGGGCAAGACACTTAACCCTGAGTTGCTCCCGGTAGGACTGGAAAGCACCTTGCATGGTAGTCTGCCGCCACCGGTTTATGAATGTGTGTAGCATTCAATATATGTGTAGCACTTTGAGATTTTCAGTAATGAAAAGTGCGTTATAAATTGAATTAATTATTATTATTATTATTATTATTATTAATAGTGGGATATGATTCAATTTTAGTAAGTCTTCCAATTTAGGAGAGATATTAATACCCAAATATGTAATGTTACCTGATTGTAATCTTTCATTGAGAGAATTATTAAACACGCAATTTATTGGAAGAACAGTAGATTTTGTCCAATTTATAGAATAATCAGAAAATTTGAGAACGAGTTTATTAATTTGATAACATTAGATATTGAGTTTCCTAAGTTCTGAAGAAAAAGTAAAACATCGTTAGCATAAAGAATAATTTTATGTTCTATGTTTTTACAGTGTATGCCTTTAATAGCAGCACTTTGCCTGATTGCTGCTGCTAAATGTTCAATAAAAATAGCAAATAATGCTGGTGAAAGTGGGCAACCTTGCCTGGTGCCCCTCGTGCCCCTCTGTAGACAGAAGCTTGAAGATATTTGATTATTTGTCCTGATGCACGCTGTTGGTGAGCTATATAATGTTTTTAACCAGTTAATAAAGTAGTTCCCAAATCCAAATTTATTTAAGGTAGCAAATAAGAAATTCCAATTTACTCTATCGAATGGTTTTTCAACATCTAAAGAAAAAATAGCTGTTTCAATATTTTTAAAATACGAATACTCTATTACATTATATAATCTGCGAGTGTTTGTGTTCGAGTGTCTTCCTTTTATGAATCCGGTTTGGTCTGGATGTATAATAACAGGAGTTATCTTCCCTAGTCTTTTAGATAAGACTTTACAAATTATTTTAACATCAACATTAATAAGAGAGATTGGACGATAACTGGTAGGTAATACTGGGTCTTTGCCTGGTTTTAATAAGAGACTAATGTTGGCTGAATTCATATGTGTTGGTAGCCTGCCATTTTCTTCTGACTCAAGTAGCATTCTGTAAAATATTGGTTCCAATATGTCCCAGAATTTTTTATAGAATTCTACTGGATATCAAGTTAAAGTCAAAGTCAACTTTATTGTCAGAACTGCAATATGTACAGGACATACACAGGATTGAAATTGTGTTTCTCTCAGTCCCTCGGTGCAACAGTAACCATTTAACACTAAAACACTGAAACATTTAATAAACATAAGCATAAAATAGTAAAAGTGTAACACTGTCCTGAGTTTTTGCATAGTAGTATAAAAGTATGAAAATTTACACCAACACTAAAACACTAAACATTTAATGAACATAAGCATAAAATGAAATAATAAAAGTGTAATACTGTCCTGAGTTTTTGCATAGTAGTATAAAAAAGTATAAAAAGTATATCTATAAAATAAACTGAAGGTTCTAGCATTGACATTTGCAAAGAGTGGCAAAGCAGCATATGAGTTAATGTACACAGTATATGTATGAGGTAGTTGATGTTGGTATAGAGGCAAAAGTGGCATATGCAGTAAGGCACATTGGGCATCCTTAAATAAGGCTGGTCAGAGAATACTGTATATGTATCAGCAGTAGTGTAGATATAAAAGTAGTGTAAATGTAAACAGTAGTAATAAATGTAAACAGTAGTAATAAATGTAAACAGTATTAATAAATGTAAACAGTGAATGTAAACAGTAGTATGACTATAGGCAGTGATGTAATACAAACATTAGTGCAAATATGAGAAGTAGTGCAAACTGAATGAGCACATGACCGAGAGTTTAGTGAATAACCCGTTTGATGACACAGAGTCCAGTGTTAAAATCTTTGTGTTGTGTGGTAATGTGTGAGAAAGTTTTTTGTGTTAAGGCAGTTCAAATGGGAGGGGAGGCAGAGCAGGCAGAGTGTTTAGCATCCTGACTGCCTGATGAACAGAGCTGTCACTCAGTCTGCTGGTTCGAGCCTGGAGACTCCTCAGTCTCCTCCCTGATGGCAGCAGTCTGAAGCAGCTGTGTAGTGGGTGTGTGGGATCACCTGCCATGCAGAGGGCTTTCCGAGTGAGGCGGTTGCTGTGTAAGTCCTGCAGTGAGGGGAAGGAGGTGCCGACGATCTTCTCAGCTGCTCTCACGATGCGCTGGAGGCTCTTGCGGCAGGATGCAGTACATGCACCAAACCACACAGTGATGCAGCTGGTCAGGACACTTTCTATGGCACCTCTGTAGAAGGTGCACATGATGGGGGTTGAAGCTCCAGCCCTTTTCAGCTTGCGGAGAAAGTAGAGACGCTGGTGAGCCTTCTTGGCCAGTGATGCAGTGTTCCTGCTCCAGGACAGGTCCTTTGAGACGTGCACTCCCAGGAACTTGGTGCTGTCTACTCTCTCCACTGTGGTGCTGTTGATGGTCAGAGGGGCATGTTGGGCATCCCTCTTCCTGAAGTCCACAACAATCTCCTTTGTCTTCTCCACGTTGAGAGTGAGATTGTTGTGTCCGCACCACAAGGCCAGGCGGCTCACCTCGTTCCTGTAGTCCGTCTCATCGTTGTTGCTGATGAGACCTACCACTGTTGTGTCGTCCGCAAACTTGATGAAGTGGTTGGAGCTGTATGATGGTGTGCAGTCGTGTGTTAGCAGGGTGAATAGAAGGGGGCTCAGCACACATCCTTGTGGGGCCCCTGTGTTCAATGTGATGGTGCTAGATGTGTTACTCCCGACCCGTACTGTCTGTGGTCTCCCGGTCAGGAAGTCTAGCAGCCAGTTACACATTGAGGTGTTCAGCCCCAGACTGTCCAGTTTAAGGATGAGCTGTTGGGGGATGATGGTGTTGAATGCCGAGCTGAAGTCGATGAACAGCATTCTAACATAAGAGTCCTTCGTGTCCAGATGTGTGAGAGCTGTGTGGAGGGCAGAGGAGATGGCATCGTCGGTTGAGCGATTAGGTCGGTATGCAAATTGGAAGGGATCCAGGGAGGCAGGGAGGACAGATGTGATGCTTTTCATGACTAGCCGTTCAAAGCACTTCATCAGGATGGGGGTGAGTGCTACTGGGCGATAGTCATTGAGGCATGCGGGCGTTGCCTTCTTTGGGACAGGGATGATGGTGGTGGCTTTGAAACAGGTGGGGACGATGGCCTGGCTCAGTGAGATGTTAAAGATGTCCGTGAAGACCGCTGCGAGTTCCCCTGCACAGTCCTTCAGCACACGACCAGGTATGTTGTCAGGACCAGAGGCCTTCCGGGCGTTAATCTTGATGAATGATCGCCTTACGCTGTCTGAGGACAGCGCCAGCACCTGGCCATCAGGAGAGGGGGGGAGTTTATGTGCAGGTGTGCTGTTACTTGCCTCAAACCGAGCAAAGAACTCATTCAGTTCATTCAGCGTAGAGGTTGAGCTGTCACAGGTCTGGGGGGATGGTTTGTAGTTTGTGATGGTCTGTATTCCCTGCCACAGACTGCGTGTATCCTTGCTGTCCTTGAAACGGTGAGCTATTTTCCTGGAATACTGCTTCTTGGCCTTTCTGATGCCCCGGGCCAGGTTCTTTCTGGCTGCCCTCAGGCCCACCTGATCTCCCGCTTTGAAGGCAGCATTCCTGGCTGCCTTCAGGCCCACCTGATCTCCCGCTTTGAAGGCAGCATTCCTGGCTTTCAGGAGTCTGTAAACCTCAGCTGTCAGCCATGGCTTCTGATTAGCCCGAACAGTGATGGTTTTGAGGTTGGTTACATCATCAATGCACTTGGTGATGTATGAACATACAGTGTCTGAGTACTCCTGGAGACATGTGTTGTTGTTTGTGGTAGCAGCTTCTTTGAACATACCCCAATCTGTGGTGTCAAAACAGTCCTGGAGTGCCTCTGAAGACCCCTCTGGCCACACTCGTATCTGCTTGCGGACTGGTTTTGTGACTTTCACCAGTGGCCTGTATGCTGGCTTTAGCATAACACAGATATGGTCAGAAGCACCAATGTGGGGGAGGGGGAGGGCTCTGTAGGCATTTTTCATGGTGGTGTAAACTTGGTCCAGTGTGTTGTTTCCTCTTGTTGCAAAGTTTATGTTTCTGTATGTTTTTGGAAATACACTCTTTAAATCTGCTTGGTTGAAATCACCAGCCGTGATGAGAAAAGCATCAGGATGGGCTGTTTGCTGCTCACTGATGTGCAGATATAATTCATTCAGTGCCTCACCTCTAACTTTGCTGTTGGAGCTTGGAGGAATATATACAGCAACAATCATAACAGCTGTAAATTCCCTCGGTAATATCCATCAGGAGCTGGAGATTTCTTATTAGGCATGCTTTTTATTGCTTCATGGATCTCATCTGATGTTAATGGTGAGTCTAAATTTGATGATTGACTAATATCTAGTTTGGAAGTGTTACTCTCTCCAATAATTCATTAATATCCTGATTAGATGGATTTATTTGTGGAGTGTATAGAGTTTTATAGAAATCTTTTAAAACACTGTTTACTTTTTCCTCATCATGAATTATGTTTCCATTTTTATCTTTAATACCATATATAGATGTTTTTTCTTTGTTTAATTTGAGTTGGTTAGCTAAAAGCTCCCTGATTTATTACCGTATTCACAATTGTCTAATCGAAGTCTTTGCATCAAGAATTTGTTTTTCTTGTCAATAAATTCATTTAGTTCTCATTTTAACTTACGTAGCTTTTGCTGTGTTTCCTCTCCTTGTAAACCTTCTAATAATTTGATGGATTTCTCTAAATCCTCAATACCTTTATTTTATTTTTTATTTTTATTTGTTGAATAGGATATTATTTTGCCTCTCATAACTGTTTTTCCAGCCTCCCAAAGTGTACATGCTGATGTTCCTGGCAAGTCATCAAACTCTAAATATGATGTCCATTCTTTTTTTAAATATTGCAACAACGTACATAGTTGAATGATAAAAGATATATATGTTGTGCCAATTTATGCAAAGTTCAAAAATCATGTCACACCAACTTTAGATCAAAAAATTCAACATCCATGGCTCTTATGGAGTTGATGGAACAAGTTACAACAGCTGTGGATCAGAAACAACATTGCATAAGTATATTTGTTGATCTAAAAAAAGCATTTGACACCATTGATCATTCCATTTTACTTGATAAATTAAAAAAGATGGTATTAGAGGACCTGCATTGCAATGGATATTTAGTTATCCGAAAGACAGAAAGCAGTTTGTTCAAATAGACAATGTAAGATCTACTTTAAGCAATGTTTTATCTGGAGTACCACAAGGCTCTGTACTTGGACTTAAGTTATTTATTTTATATGTCAATGATTTAATGAAGGTGTCCGATGTCCTTAATTGTGTTCTTTTTGCTGACGACACTACTTTCTTTTATGCGGGCAAAGACTTGGAAGAAATGTTCGAGTTGATAAATGTTATGTACTCTATTATGTACAGAGGGTGAGTGTTTTTAAACATTCATTGTTGTGTTGATGTTGGCTACAGCCTGCTGTAACTCCTGCAGCCTGCTAAGAAGCACCTTTTTTTACTCAGCCTTTACTCAGGCTTGATTGATTAGGGCTGCTGCACCACCTGCTGGTGCTGCCTTTAAATACCTGAGGCTGAGCACTGTGAGGCGCAGAGGTTTGATGAAGGGAAGCAGAGCTTTTGGTGAAGAATGAGGAGTCTGTAAAAACAGATTGTTGGGATCAGGGATGTTCTCCATCCACCCTGGTCGTGTGGTAAGTACTCCAAAAGGGAGTTATGTTTGAGCTAAGGCTCTGGAGTTCTGGTGCTGTCTAAACAGCACATGTGTTGAGCAAGGATTGCTTGTGTGTGAGCTCTAGTGCAGACTAGAGTTGTGGTTGAGCCGGTGCGCTCGTGTGATCTCTAACAAGAGCTGTGTGTTGGAGCGGATGTTGCTCGTGTTGGAGCGGAAGTCTGATTAATGAAGTAGAGGTTTGCTAGAAGCAAGCTGAGTTGGAACAACTTGAAAGCCAGAAGGTAACCAAGTTTTGTTGCAGCTGCTTTCCTGTGTTATTGTGTGTGTGTCCAGGTGTGTATTTCCATCCACCCCGGCAACAGTGTTTGAGCTCCTGTGAGGGACAGAGAGAGGTTTCTGCAGAGAGAGGTTTCTGCAGAGAGAGGTGTCTACAGAGAGAGGTGTCTACAGAGAGAGGTGTCTACAGAGAGAGGTTTCTGCAGAGAGAGGTTTCTGCAGAGAGAGGTTTCTGCAGAGAGAGGTTTCTACAGAGAGAGGTGTCTACAGAGAGAGGTGTCTACAGAGAGAGGTGTCTACAGAGAGAGGTGTCTACAGAGAGAGGTGTCTACAGAGAGAGGTGTCTACAGAGAGAGGTTTCTGCAGAGAGAGGTTTCTGACAGAGAGAGGTGTCTACAGAGAGAGGTGTCTACAGAGAGAGGTTTCTGCAGAGAGAGGTTTCTGCAGAGAGAGGTTTCTGCAGAGAGAGGTGTCTACAGAGAGAGGTGTCTACAGAGAGAGGTTTCTGCAGAGAGAGGTTTCTGCAGAGAGAGGTGTCTACAGAGAGAGGTGTCTACAGAGAGAGGTGTCTACAGAGAGAGGTTTCTGCAGAGAGAGGTGTCTACAGAGAGAGGTTTCTGCAGAGAGAGGTGTCTACAGAGAGAGGTGTCTGCAGAGAGAGGTGTCTACAGAGAGAGGTGTCTACAGAGAGAGGTGTCTACAGAGAGAGGTGTCTGCAGAGAGAGGTGTCTACAGAGAGAGGTGTCTACAGAGAGAGGTGTCTACAGAGAGAGGTTTCTGCAGAGAGAGGTTTCTGCAGAGAGAGGTTTCTGCAGAGAGAGGTGTCTAAAGAGAGAGGTGTCTACAGAGAGAGGTGTCTACAGAGAGAGGTGTCTAAAGAGAGAGGTGTCTAAAGAGAGAGGTTTCTGCAGAGAGAGGTATCTACAGAGAGAGGTATCTACAGAGAGAGGCGTCTACAGAGAGAGGCGTCTACAGAGAGAGGTTTCTGCAGAGAGAGGTGTCTACAGAGAGAGGTGTCTACAGAGAGAGGTGTCTATAGAGAGAGGTATCTACAGAGAGAGGCGTCTGCAGAGAGAGGCGTCTGCAGAGAGAGGTGTCTAAAGAGAGAGGTGTCTACAGAGAGAGGTGTCTATAGAGAGAGGTGTCTACAGAGAGAGGTATCTACAGAGAGAGGTGTCTAAAGAGAGAGGTGTCTAAAGAGAGAGGTTTCTGCAGAGAGAGGTGTCTACAGAGAGAGGTGTCTACAGAGAGAGGTGTCTGCAGAGAGAGGCGTCTACAGAGAGAGGTGTCTACAGAGAGAGGTTTCTACAGAGAGAGGTTTCTGCAGAGAGAGGTTTCTACAGAGAGAGGTTTCTACAGAGAGAGGTGTCTACAGAGAGAGGTTTCTGCAGAGAGAGGTGTCTACAGAGAGAGGTGTCTACAGAGAGAGGTGTCTACAGAGAGAGGTGTCTACAGAGAGAGGTGTCTACAGAGAGAGGTGTCTACAGAGAGAGGTTACAGAGAGAGGTTTCTGCAGAGAGAGGTGTCTACAGAGAGAGGTGTCTACAGAGAGAGGTTTCTGCAGAGAGAGGTGTCTACAGAGAGAGGTGTCTACAGAGAGAGGTGTCTACAGAGAGAGGTGTCTACAGAGAGAGGTGTCTACAGAGAGAGGTGTCTACAGAGAGAGGTGTCTACAGAGAGAGGTGTCTACAGAGAGAGGTGTCTACAGAGAGAGGTGTCTACAGAGAGAGGTGTCTACAGAGAGAGGTGTCTACAGAGAGAGGTGTCTACAGAGAGAGGTGTCTACAGAGAGAGGTGTCTACAGAGAGAGGTGTCTACAGAGAGAGGTGTCTACAGAGAGAGGTGTCTACAGAGAGAGGTGTCTACAGAGAGAGGGTTCTGCAGAGAGAGGTTTCTGTAGAGAGAGGTGTCTATAGAGAGAGATGTCTATAGAGAGAGATGTCTACAAAGAGAGGTTTCTGCAGAGAGAGATTTCTGCAGAGAGAGGTGTCTACAGAGAGAGGTGTCTGCAGAGAGAGGTGTCTACAGAGAGAGGTGTATGCAGAGAGAGATGTCTACAGAGAGAGGGTTCTACAGATAGAGGTTTCTGCAGAGAGAGGTGTCTATAGAGAGAGATGTCTACAAAGATAGGTTTCTGCAGAGAGAGGTGTCTATAGATAGAGAGAGATGTCTACAAAGAGAGGTTTCTACAAAGAGAGGTTTCTGCAGAGAGAGGTGTCTATAGAGAGAGATGTCTACAAAGAGAGGTTTCTGCAGAGAGATATGTCTACAGAGAGAGGTGTCTATAGAGAGAGATGTCTACAAAGAGAGGTGTCTGCAGAGAGAGGTGTCTACAGAGAGAGGTATCTACAGAGAGAGGTGTCTAAAGAGAGAGGTGTCTAAAGAGAGAGGTTTCTGCAGAGAGAGGTTTCTGCAGAGAGAGGTGTCTACAGAGAGAGGTGTCTACAGAGAGAGGTGTCTACAGAGAGAGGTTTCTGCAGAGAGAGGTTTCTGCAGAGAGAGGTGTCTACAGAGAGAGGTATCTACAGAGAGAGGTGTCTAAAGAGAGAGGTGTCTACAGAGAGAGGTTTCTGCAGAGAGAGGTGTCTACAGAGAGAGGTGTCTACAGAGAGAGGTTTCTGCAGAGAGAGGTTTCTGCAGAGAGAGGTGTCTACAGAGAGAGGTATCTACAGAGAGAGGTGTCTAAAGAGAGAGGTGTCTAAAGAGAGAGGTATCTACAGAGAGAGGTTTCTGCAGAGAGAGGTGTCTACAGAGAGAGGCGTCTACAGAGAGAGGCGTCTGCAGAGAGAGGCGTCTACAGAGAGAGGTATCTACAGAGAGAGGTGTCTACAGAGAGAGGTGTCTACAGAGAGAGGTGTCTACAGAGAGAGGTGTCTACAGAGAGAGGTGTCTACAGAGAGAGGTGTCTACAGAGAGAGGTGTCTACAGAGAGAGGTGTCTACAGAGAGAGGTGCAGAGAGAGGTGTCTACAGAGAGAGGTGTCTACAGAGAGAGGTGTCTACAGAGAGAGGTGTCTACAGAGAGAGGTGTCTACAGAGAGAGGTTTCTGCAGAGAGAGGTGTCTACAGAGAGAGGTGTCTGCAGAGAGAGGTGTCTACAGAGAGAGGTGTCTACAGAGAGAGGTGTCTACAGAGAGAGGTTTCTGCAGAGAGAGGTGTCTACAGAGAGAGGTGTCTACAGAGAGAGGTGTCTACAGAGAGAGGTGTCTGCAGAGAGAGGTGTCTACAGAGAGAGGTGTCTACAGAGAGAGGTTTCTGCAGAGAGAGGTTTCTGCAGAGAGAGGTGTCTACAGAGAGAGGTGTCTACAGAGAGAGGTTTCTGCAGAGAGAGGTTTCTGCAGAGAGAGGTGTCTACAGAGAGAGGTTTCTGCAGAGAGAGGTGTCTACAGAGAGAGGTGTCTACAGAGAGAGGTGTCTACAGAGAGAGGTGTCTACAGAGAGAGGTGTCTACAGAGAGAGGTGTCTACAGAGAGAGGTGTCTACAGAGAGAGGTTTCTGCAGAGAGAGGTGTCTACAGAGAGAGGTGTCTACAGAGAGAGGTGTCTACAGAGAGAGGTTTCTGCAGAGAGAGGTTTCTGCAGAGAGAGGTGTCTACAGAGAGAGGTGTCTACAGAGAGAGGTTTCTGCAGAGAGAGGTTTCTGCAGAGAGAGGTGTCTACAGAGAGAGGTATCTACAGAGAGAGGTTTCTGCAGAGAGAGGTTTCTGCAGAGAGATGTGTCTACAGAGAGAGGTTTCTGCAGAGAGAGGTGTCTACAGAGAGAGGTGTCTACAGAGAGAGGTTTCTGCAGAGAGAGGTGTCTACAGAGAGAGGTGTCTACAGAGAGAGGTTTCTGCAGAGAGAGGTGTCTACAGAGAGAGGTGTCTACAGAGAGAGGTGTCTACAGAGAGAGGTGTCTACAGAGAGAGGTGTCTACAGAGAGAGGTGTCTACAGAGAGAGGTGTCTACAGAGAGAGGTTTCTGCAGAGAGAGGTGTCTACAGAGAGAGGTGTCTACAGAGAGAGGTGTCTACAGAGAGAGGTTTCTGCAGGGAGAGGTTTCTGCAGAGAGAGGTGTCTACAGAGAGAGGTTTCTGCAGAGAGAGCTGTCTACAGAGAGAGGTGTCTACAGAGAGATGTTTCTGCAGAGAGATGTTTCTGCAGAGAGAGGTGTCTGCAGAGAGAGGTGTCTGCAGAGAGAGGTGTCTACAGAGAGAGGTGTCTAAAGAGAAATGTTTCTGCAGAGAGAGGTGTCTACAGAGAGAGGTGTCTACAGAGAGGTGTCTACAGAGAGAGGTGTCTATAGAGAGAGCTTTCTATAGAGAGAGCTGTCTATAGAGAGAGCTGTCTATAGAGAGAGCTGTCTATAGAGAGCTGTCTTTAGAGAGAGGTGTCTACAGAGAGAGGTGTCTACAGAGAGAGGTGTCTACAGAGAGAGGTGTCTACAGAGAGAGGTGTCTACAGAGAGAGGTGTCTACAGAGAGAGGTGTCTACAGAGAGAGGTGTCTGCAGAGAGAGGTTTCTGCAGAGAGAGGTTTCTGCAGAGAGAGGTGTATGCAGAGAGAGGTGTCTACAGAGAGAGGTGTCTGCAGAGAGAGGTGTATGCAGAGAGAGGTGTCTACAGAGAGAGGTGTGTACAGATAGAGGTTTCTGCAGAGAGAGGTGTCTATAGAGAGAGATGTCTACAAAGATAGGTTTCTGCAGAGAGAGGTGTCTATAGATAGAGAGAGATGTCTACAAAGAGAGGTTTCTACAAAGAGAGGTTTCTGCAGAGAGAGGTGTCTATAGAGAGAGATGTCTACAAAGAGAGGTTTCTGCAGAGAGATATGTCTACAGAGAGAGGTGTCTATAGAGAGAGATGTCTACAAAGAGAGGTGTCTGCAGAGAGAGAGTTGTCTGCAGAGAGAGAGAGAGNTCTCCTAGCTGCTAAGAAGCAACTGGGGGAAAGAAACCCAGCGTACCCCCACCTTTCTTTTACCTGCGAATCTTTACTTCCACGGCACGCGATTGTCTCGAACGAAAATTTAAAATTATATTGTAGCTAGCCGCTAGCTAAGACTTATATTAGTTGGCTAGCTCTACCGTTAGCTAACACGAGCTGAGTCAATATCCAAATCGCCTGTTATAAAACATTTTGATACCAACCAACTTCATGCATTATGATTAAAAAAACATACTTACTGGTATCTGTTAAGAAGATATTTCCCAAGAGAAGCAAGCAAACGCGCTCAAAAATGAGGCTCTGCGCATGTGCGATGTGTGTGTGTTCTGAGCATGCGCGTTGTGTGAGGTTCTGCGCATGCGCATGACAATTTCACCCATTTAAATTCACATAACTTCTATGTAAACCAGTCACACAAATTTATATAATATAATCTTGATTGTTTTATATCTTTTTATATCTTTGATTATTTAAACAATGTTAGTAAGTAATACTAATTACATTCAATAAAGTAGATAATTTATTAAATGATGTATATAATCTTTCATTTTAATGCATAAATATAAAAAAAATGAGTTTTTAAATAAAATCAAGTAGATTTAAATGTATAAAACTTACTTATGCCATGAATCATTTCTGTGAGTGCAGGAGAAGATTTTTAACCGGTATTTAAGATAAGATAAAATAAGATAGAACTTTATTGATCCCGCAGGAAATTGTTGTGCCAGAGTTTCAGCACAAGGGAACGTACACAAGAATTACAAGATATATTTAAAAAAAAAAAAACAGAGAATATGAAAATACTAACAACGTTCTAAACAGGTCATGTACAGAATGAAACAAAGTGTTTATTATAGAACAGGACACATTTTTATTATCCTATGTGCAGAAAGGAGGAGGAGTTGAAAAGTTTGATAGCCACAGGGAGGAAGGACTTCCTGTGTTGTTCTGTGCAGCACCTCGGTGGTCTCAGACTGAAGGTGCTGCAATAAGAGTCCAGTGTGTCATGCAGGGGATGTGATGTGTAGTTCAGGATCTGGAGCCGTTTCCTCAGCATCCTTTGCTCAGACACCTCTGTCAGAGACTGTGTTCTACTCCCCAAACTGAACCAGCTCTCTTGTGAGTTTATCGAGTCTGTTGGCATCAGCTTTCTTCACCTTGCTGCCCCAGCACACCACAGTGTAGAAGAAGACGCTGGAGACCACTGCGTGGTAAAATATTTGCAGCATGATCCCGCAGACATTAAAGGACCTGATTCTCCTCAAAAGAAAAAAAAGACTGTGCCCTTTCTTGTAAAGGGTGTTGGTCTGTCCAGTTCAGTTTATTGTCTAGGTGGACCCCCAGGTACTTGTATCAGTCCTCAGTGTCCAACTTAGTACCCTTGATGTTGATAGGGTTGGGGGGCTAAGCTTCTTCCTGTAGTTCACTTACAGCTCATTAGTATTTCCACCGTTGAGTTGCAGGTGGTTCTGTCCACACCACTCCACAAAGATGTCCACCACACCTCTGTATTCAGCTTCCTGATCACCAGTGATGCAGCCCACAATGGCAGAGTCAACTGAGAACATCTGCAGATGGCAGGATTGTGAGTTGTACCTGAAGTCTGAGGTGTAGAGGGTGAACAGAAACGGTGAAGGAACCATCCCCTGAGGAGTCCCTATGCTGCTCAGTATGGGTCCGAGGTGGTGTTCTGCAGCCTCACATACTGTGGCCGACCTGTTAAGTAGTCTCTGATCCAGGTGACCAGCAAGTCATTCACCTGCATGTCCAGGAGCTTACTGTGGAGTAGAGCAGGTCTTATGATGTTAAAAGCACCGGAAAAGTTCAAGAACATTTACCGTTACTTGCAATGTCAGATTTTCAGGTCAGGTTACACTGATAAACAGGAAGTACACACTTGACGACCAGTCCTAAGAATCCATGAGTCATCTGTGCAGCTTGTTCATGTACTATTATCAGTTCAGCTGAGCTCACAGACCAAAAGGCGTCCTTAGAGTGTCAGCTACATAATGCAGCCTTGCCCAGCTCCTCATCCAGCTCTCTCTGCTAACCCAGACCAATGGTTCATGGGCAGGGTTAGCATTCCCAGCCGTAGTAGTTAAAAACATTCATAATCTTTGACCACAAATTCCTTAAAGCTGCACTATGTAACTTTATAGTGCAGTCTGTAACTTTTCTAACAATATATTTTTAACATATTTCTTCACTCTGTCACTATCTACTGACAGACTGATGTTAGACAAAGTAATCTCTAAAAAAAAACTATACTGTAGTCCCCTTGCTTCTCTATCAGCATTTATAAAAACACTAAAAACACAGAGTGACCCGGACAATGACCAGCCAACAGTGATGGGAATAACGGAGTTACAAATAAACGGCGTTACAAACGGAGTTATTTTTTTCATTAACGGGTAATCTAAGTAGTTACTAAGTCTATCGTTACAACGCCGTTACCGTTACAAACACTAAATGGGGGTGCGGTACTTTCTCTTCCGCGCGCTGGCTGTTTGTTTACTTTTTTCCTTAGTGAGGCAGAGGAGGGAGCAGAGGGGAGGAGGGGAGGGAGGGTAGGAGGTAGCAGAGCAGAGGGGAGGGAGGGGCGAAACAATAAGGATGATGCTGATTGGCTAAGGTAGAGTGTCAGGTAGAGGTCAGCCAATCAGAGATTTTGTTGTTCAGCTCACACACGCTGCAGCTTCAAATCTGCAGAAGTCCTGCAGCAATGGCGAGTCTGGAGGGAAAGTTGGCGTTTTCAAATAGGAAATACAGAAACTACTTTACTCTCCTTGAGGTAAAAGGCAAGAACGTGCATGTGAAGTGTACATTATGCCCCGGAGCGAAGTGTACGTCCGTCGTAATCTGATCTGATGAAGCATCTCTCACAACTGCAGGTAATTCAGATTTTCAGTACTGTTTTAAAAGTACTTCATATTGTTAAAACGGTTCTTTTGTTTTTAAGAAAATACTTGAAGAACCAGTTGTGTGAGGGTTTGATTTTATTTTACACTACAGAGTTAAAGCACTTGTTTTAACTGTTTACTTTTATTTATAAGAAAACACTTGAACAGTACAGTGTGTACATAGAGCTTAAAACACAATTGTTATATTATTTTGTTAAACTGTATTTTGTAATGAAGAAAACACTTGAAGTATAGTATGTCAACCAGTCATGTTCTGTTGAGGTGCAGTAAGTATTAAAAGTTTGGTGTTAAGTACCGGTCTTTGCAATTCTACTTTAAATTTGTAGTTATATCTAAACTTAAACCAACCGAACAAACAATAGTTACTTTCCCTGGTAACTAATTACTTTTATAGGGGAGTAATTCAGTTACTAACTCAGTTACTGTTTGGAAGAAGTAACTAGTTACTATAATTAATTACTTTTTTTAAGTAATGTTCCCAACACTGCCAGCCAATAAAAACAGAGTTGTTTGTCACGCCCCAACCCACGCCCCCGCCTGTCCCAGCCTCAGCGCCGTGCACATTCTCATTCAAAGGATTGCAAAGCGATGCAGGACTGATTTGTATGTGACACAAATGTATTAAATACCCCTTCTTCATCCCAGAGCTGGACTTTTATTTAGTTTTTTTTGCCAAAAGTCAAGTGATCGCTTCATCCTTCACTCACAGGAATGAGGAAGTCACGAGCGAATTAAATCATGTCCAATGTTGCTTTGTGAAGCTCTGCTGATTTCTGCTGGTTTTTGTGTTGTAGGACCAGTGATTCATGGTTTTATTATATTTTTTAGAACGTTTTATTAACATATAATCACAGAACTTCGCAGCGCAGAGACAGGACATGCAGAGGAGGTGGAGCATTCCAGAGATACCATTCCTGCACTGACAGACACACATGAGGAAGTCACAAGCGAATTAAATCATGTCCAACGTTGCTACGTGAACCTCTGCTGATTTCTGCTGGTTTTTGTGTTGTAAGACCAGTGATTCATGGTTTTATTATATTTTTTAAAACGTTTTATTAACATATAATCACAGAATATTGAAGCACTCCGAGCGGACACACAACAGGGGGCGGAGCTGCAGAACTCAAGTTCAACAGAGAATGGACTGTGGCTCCTCCTCAGAGTCATATATGGCTCTGAGGGGGAGGGAGCAGAATGCTTTTACCTGATGAAAATTTTTCCAAGTCCCAGCGTTCTACAGAAATTACATAGTGAACCTTTAACAATACATGTACTCATAAATACTGTATGTGCCTAGTTCTGATGTGCTTCTTGTCAGCCACTAATGCATCCATCTAACCAAAGTCCCACAAACTGATGCGTGCACACACAAAAAGAACCAGCAGCATTGTTGATCAGAGCAGAGTGCTGTTTGTGCTGCTCTCCACTTCATACCTATTCACCAGCTCAACTCTGTGACTACTTGTCTCACTTGATCACAAACATAACGGCAGCAGGTTTATGTCAAACCATTTATGCTGCTTCACTTGTTACACAAATCACACCGAGGGGCGGGGCTGGTACTTGTTTAAGGACCATCTTGCTGAGAAACTCGTCCATGCCTTTGTCTCCTCCAGGCTCGACTACTGCAACTCCCTGTTTATTGGTATCTCTGGCAAAAACCTTCAGAAACTTCAATACATTCAAAACAGTGCAGCAAGGATTCTGTTGAGAGTTCGTAAATTTGAACATATTACACCCATTCTCCATAACCTCCATTGGCTTCCTGTCACCTACAGAATTCAGTACAAAACTGCTCTCATTACCCATCAATGCTTGCACGGCACTTCACCTGACTATCTAAAGGACATTCTTGCACCATATTCATCCACCCGGTCTCTACGATCACAGAACAGTAATTTCCTTCATATTCCTCGGACCAAGTTGAGGACCATGGGAGACCGAGCATTCTGTGTGGCTGCCCCCCGCCTGTGGAACTCCCTCCCTGACGACCTGAGAGCTCCACAGTCACTGGTTGACTTTAAGAGCAGCATAAAGACCTTTCTTTTTAAGCAAGTCTATTCTGTCTCCACATGATTTTATCTTTGATCTTAGCTGATATCATTATTGATTTTACTTGATTTTATCACTTGTTTTATTTTATTTATTTTTTAATCAAGCCTAATCTGCATCCACATGATTTTATCTTTGATCTTAGTCGATATTATTATTGATTTTATTTGATTTTATCACTTGTTTTATTTTGATCTTTGCTTTGTTACACTTTGTAGCACTTTGAGATTTTTATTAATGAAAAGTGCATTATGAATTGAATTCATTATTATCTTAATGGCGTTTCTTTAAAGAGGCAAACAATATGATGGACAATTGATACACAACACTTTAATGTAGACGTTAAGATGAACAACAAAAAATAAACACAGAGAACAATAGAGATACATTTAAAACATATATGAATTAATGTTATGGCACGTTTTCTTCATGCCTTCATTTTTGTGTTTAATTATTCCAGATCAGATGGACTTTTTGATGTGGCACAAAACCTTCCACTACCAAGGCCACTGTCCATGAATGCTTTACGTACACGTGTTCATTTTGGTTGTGGTGGGGGAGGGGGAGAAGGATCTACGCACTACGCATGCGGATTAAGCAGCAGCTTCCATATGTGTGCCTTTTCACCAGAATCTATATTTGGGTGTATTTGTCTGAGGAACTTTGCCCGCGTGCGCCTGTTTGGATTTCCTCCCACATGTCCAGGTGGCACAAGAAGGTGAACCTTCCAGCTTCAACACACAGATGCACACACACGCATTTCCAAACTTGCTCAGGTCAATGACTGCACGTTTCAGGTGGTTAGATTACGTAACATAACACCACAGAGGCCTAATAGTTGGTAAACCCAGATTACGCAGGATTACCATCTATTTTGCTCCGCCTCATTGCTCTCTCCCTGTGTGTGTGTTTGTGTGTCAAAGCAGAGGAAGAGTGGATGATGGGGATGAAGCACGAGGATGGGAGAAAGGGGCGATGTGTGTATAGGGTGGGAGGTGAATGATGTTGCAAACACCAGAGCCAGATGGGACAGAACCCCTAAGCAGCTTAGTCACAGTAATCATGCAGTCTAAGTTGCCACCAATGATGTATGTGCATGTCGTGTGTGTCCTATGCATGTTTGTAACTCTTATACATTAAACTCACAGCTCACAGACAGATGTTTGTGCACGACTGCTGACGTCAGAATGTGATAGAGAAAAAAAATACATGGAGCAAACCATTGCATGGTACTGATACTAAACAGGGACACAAATGCAAGCGGAGATGGTAAAAAGTTTGAAGAACACTATCGAATGCATCCAGTGACATCATTAATAATGTTTATTCCATCATGTATGCATATGATTTTTGTGTATTTTGCAAACCTTTGTGTGCTCAGCATAGGTTGGTAGACATGGTTTGTTTTGTAAAAATCATCCTCATATAAACACCAAGGTGAGACCTTTGCATCGCACTACAAATTGAGTTCAGAGGTTTGGATCTGGACTGTGAGTCAGTGGCACACTGTACTTGTATAGCACCTCTGTATCTTATCAAGACACTCAAAGGTCTTTACACTACTATCTGTGCACTCATTTACCCATTCATACAGCACTCTACTAGATATACAAAAAATAATCAGAGCTTTATCACATTGATACACCGATGGGATACACATAGGAGACAATGAGGTTCAGTGTCTTGCCCAGGGACACTTAGGCATGTGACTGCTCACACGCGTAGCGAGAGGGGGTTCGCGGGGTTCGAACGAACCGCCCACTTTGCCTATGAAGTCCCGTCTAGGGATATTATGAGGGGCGGTTCGTTTAAAGGAAAAGTTGACCTGGGTAACGCAACACGCCTCAGTGGTTCACTGGAAACGCGTCGGGTTGCCACTCCAAACCTTATCTAGACTTGGGTTCGATTCTTTCTTGGTTGAACTTATTTTACGTTTGTCTTTTATTTGATTAAAAAATGAGTTAATATGCCTGTGCTTAACACAAACTCCTTTTTTTTAAATCCAATAAAAGACAAACGTAAAATAAATTCAACCAAGTGAGAATCGAACCCGAGTCTAGATAAGGTTTGGAGTGGCAACCCGACGCATTTCCAGTGAACCACTGAGGCGTGTTTAGCTTTCAAGGTCCACATTTCCTTTAAACGAACAGCCCTTCATAATATCCTGCTTACGCCCATGCTGCTGGTAGAATCGAACCTCCAACTCTTGCTTTGGAGGACGACTTCTCTAACCACTCATCCACAGCTGCCCCACACACCAAACCGTCTTGACCTCTACCTTCCTGCTTTAGGGCACTGGTGCCCTCTTCCAGTCTTCAGGAGCCACTATCATGTACATCGAAACCAGGCGTTTCTATAAACTTACGGTATATAAAACACTAGAAAGTGCATTGGCCACGAGACCTTGTGATTAACAGCATCATCAGTGGCATTAACAAAACAGTCAAATGTCTGCACTTGGCGTTTTGCCTGAATAGCTCTGAGTAACATCTGACTGTAAAAAAAATAGTAAAAGAAACAATAATGTATTTATGTAAAATAAACTAATATGATATCCTAGCCGCAGCATTGAATAAGCCGCAGGATTCAAAGCTTGTGGAAAAAAGTATTGGTATATAGACTGGAAGTACGGTAGTAGAAGTACTGTATACCAGCTCCAAAGTTTCTCTTCTGAACATTGCTTTCAGTTAGAACTTTCATACTGGGTCTTTAATTTAATTAAATTTTTTTTAGAATACTGTACAACAAAATGACAGGTGTGGTTTATCCACTTGACCATTTCTACCATCTCCTGCAGGACACATGACAAAAATTTTAATGGTTTTAGGATCAAATTTCCCACTTTGAACTAGAATTCTCCAACAACACAATAAATTAACAAATAAAGCTTGCAATCCAACACGGGGGGCAAAGATTAACCGTGTTTCCATCCATTTTCATTTCGAATTTTGAGCTAATTTTTGAAATCTCGCAAATATGTAAATACAAATTAATGCGAAGCAGAAGTGTTTCCATCAACTGGCTTGAATCGCATCTACCGGGCCACGCACAGCGTCATTACGTCAGACGTCAGCGTCATTACGTCAGACGTCAGCGTCATTACGTCAGACGTCAGCGTTACGCATGTCTACAGTAAACAGGAAGTAGCGGTTGAAAACAGAACCCGGCCACACATCTCGTCAAAATGGAGAGAATATTTCAGGTATGTGTTGCTATCGGGCAAGTTGTATTTATTCTGTCATGCCAACTAGTTTTAGCGATGTTACATGTTGTCCGGAGCGGAAACAGCTGATCAGTCACATGACGTGAATGTTCGCTACGGCAGAACTGAGTCGGCAAATCTGTTTCCATCTGTCGTTTTGCGCATCTGCTCATTTTCGAAGATCCCAAAAACCACCTCAAGCGAGCGTATAAACTTTTTGGCGAATTTGAGGAAGTAAATTCGGATTTTGCCGTTTCCATTAAGCTTTTCTGCTGCGATACTTCAAAATGCGCATCTAGAAACCTTGATGGAAACACGGCTATTGATTGTGCAATGCTTGAATTCAAGCTGAATGGGCTCTATAGTAGACAAGCAGGTCAGGACAGTGACATTTTATTGTTTTCATGTTAATGAGCTGTTAGAGAAACAATGGAGTGGGAAGTGGCACTGTTGTCAGGATCTCTGCCTCTAAGAATCAGGGATCAATAACCATCATTGTCTCCAGTGTTGCGTTTTGGTACAAAACTGATCACTTTGAGTTATTTTGGGCATCTGATAATAAGCAGAGGAATAAAACGATGAAGCTGTAGATTTATAACCTAACATGACGTACAACAAGACATATGGGGCATTCATAATTTGGTTTTATTTTCTGTATTCTGAAAAGCAAACCAAAAACTATGAAAAAAAAAAAAGTAAATCCAGAAAGCAGCCTGCATATTGTTGATATTTTTATCTGCATGAATATTCAATAATGGGGCTGCAGCACTTCACAAAAGAGAGTAATCACTGATTTATTTATTAGTGTTTTTGACATGCAATGCAATTATACTGCTGCAGGCAATCTGCTGGGCAGCTTTTGGCTCTGCCCTAAACTTTGCCTGCCGAGATGTGTGTGTGGTGTGTGTGTGTTAGTTTCAGGTTGAGTACAAAGCTGTAATATTGATTGAAATAGATCAATTGTGATGATTGCTTTGGTGCAGGAGTAATGACAGTGATGAGAGTGAGCATTTAATAGTTGATGAATTACACATTCCTTTGTTTGTTTTCCAGTTGCTTGTCATTGTCAGCAGTGAGCTTCTCCAAAGAAATCAGTCATCTTTAATTTGTGAGCCCTCCTTGTTCCAGTTAGTTCTTTCAAAAGCTGAAATCAGATGCTAATTTCAATCACCAACGCTCTCCTCTTCTTCCTTTGATTTCTTTTCTTCTCGCTCTCTCTCCCCCCATCACTGAAGATGGTGATGGCAGCTAGCTTCTCACTTGGCTCACTGAATATTCTGTGTTGCGTTTGATGGAATTAATTTGAATGTAAATGATAACAGCAATGGGAAAGTTTTCCTTGGCACAGAAAAAAAAAAGGCTGTGATGCTGAAGTGGTTGGTTTATGATCCGGCCCACAGGGAGGCAGTAACAACAACAACAAAACAAATTAGCGACTGGCCATTTACAACTGAGCAACATAATGAAATTACACTGTTTGTAGATTTAGTCAATGACTTGATCAATACTCATCCTAATTTTTATTTGTACTTCACACTAACAGGACCATTTGAGTCATGATTTGACATCTATTAAGGGAGCAGCTGACACAATGAAGCAGGAGTTTTGCCACTGAACATAATGTTTGCACAGAGACAAGATACTCTAAAATAAACACTGTAATTAAATACAAATTAGAAGTGGATGCATTGAAAAAGTGATAATTAAAAAAGTGTACAATGGTTTCACATAGTGTAGGTTTTATTTTAGCTTTTGCAGCAACTAGTGGCAAAACAAAATGTGTATTATTTCACTACAATTTTTCTAATTGCAACAATAATAAATGTTACTGAACTGCTAAGGATAACATAAATAAATAAATAAATGCCTCACACCCATGACCACTTGAAGAAGGTAAAATATTCAATTATGTACTTCAGAAAATAAATTTAGATTTCAACAGTAACATTCTGAACTGTCTTCAACTTCATAATAATAATAAATAATGAATTATTAACTTACAGTAATCATTCAGATGTATAGCGAATATTTACCAGAGTATTAATCAAAACAAATTTAACATTAAGTAAATGTATCTGTTGTTGTAAATCAGTTCCCTGCTTTATTCTGGTTTATATGAAAATACTGTGTATGGTTTATTCAGCTTTATAGCATCTGTATTCATACCCATCTGCTCACAGACTCATGTTCAGGCTACTGTTTAATACACCATATTATTTTATATTATTATTGTTTAGCGTGTATCTTAGATCCTTGTATACTCTTTCTTTTTACATATACTTTATATATTTGCTATTTTGGGGTGTAACTGGTACCTTGTGTACACAATTTTGTTGCACTTATTGTACCATATGTGATGTGAATGACAAGAAAGAACCTTCAACTTGAACTTTGAATTCAGACCCAGGATTGTATCAATTTCTCATGCAGTGGAAGAATTCTAGATAATGGAGATATCTTGACTTAATTACAAATATCTGATTTGGGTCCCGATCAAGGTATTTAATTGGTATCAAACTAGCTGATCACATTCAGCTTCTGATGTATGTTGTCAGCCTATTTCCTATGGTTTTATAGCAGTTGTGCCTCAGTATCTACTGTCAAGCATTGCATTTTAAGGTGTCAACAACATTGTAGTTTGGAAGATTAAAATACAAACAGAGCATTTCCATAGCTACTTACAATAGTTGCCATTCAGATATTTCTTGTGGTAGTAGCTATAGAACTACCTTTAATACTACAAATATAATTGGAAATTTTGAATCTTTTTCATTCATTCAACCTTTATTTAGTCAGGTAAATCTTATTGAGCCTCGAGGGCTCATTTACGAAAGCGACCTGCTACAAACTTAAGAATGATGAACAGCAATGGTACAAGTACATTAAACAATAGACAAAAGAAAAAAGTAGCAAAAACTAGCAAACATTATAAGGTAGATGTACAAAATCAAAAACAGGAACAAATCAGCATTGGTTTTTGCCAGGATTCCAACAGATTCTGAAACAGATTCTGTCCTGCAGCAGCTCCACTGGTTCCCGGTTAAATCACGCATCACCTTCAAAATTCTACTTCTCACATTCAAAGCTATCCACAACCTTGCCCCTCCTTATCTATCTGACCTCCTACAAATCTCCATCCCATCACGCTCTCTCAGATCCTTCTCTTTGCTACATCTCCATGTACCCTCTGCCCACCTCTCCACCATGTGTAACTGGCTGCTAGACTTCCTGACCGGGAGACCACAGACAGTACGGGTCGGGAGTAACACATCTAGCACCATCACATTGAACACAGGGGCCCCACAAGGATGTGTGCTGAGCCCCCTTCTATTCACCCTGCTAACACACGACTGCACACCATCATACAGCTCCAACCACTTCATCAAGTTTGCGGACGACACAACAGTGGTAGGTCTCATCAGCAACAACGATGAGACGGACTACAGGAACGAGGTGAGCCGCTTGGCCTTGTGGTGCGGACACAACAATCTCACTCTCAACGTGGAGAAGACAAAGGAGATTGTCGTGGACTTCAGGAAGAGGGATGCACAACATGCCCCTCTGACCATCAACAGCACCGCAGTGGAGAGAGTGGACAGCACCAAGTTCCTGGGAGTGCACGTCTCAAAGGACCTGTCCTGGAGCAGGAACACTGCATCACTGGCCAAGAAGGCTCACCAGCGTCTCTACTTTCTCCGCAAGCTGAAAAGGGCTGGAGCTTCAACCCCCATCATGTGCACCTTCTACAGAGGTGCCATAGAAAGTGTCCTGACCAGCTGCATCACTGTGTGGTTTGGTGCATGTACTGCATCCTGCCGCAAGAGCCTCCAGCGCATCGTGAGAGCAGCTGAGAAGATCGTCGGCACCTCCTTCCCCTCACTGCAGGACTTACACAGCAACCGCCTCACTCGGAAAGCCCTCTGCATGGCAGGTGATCCCACACACCCACTACACAGCTGCTTCAGACTGCTGCCATCAGGGAGGAGACTGAGGAGTCTCCAGGCTCGAACCAGCAGACTGAGAGACAGCTCTGTTCATCAGGCAGTCAGGATGCTAAACACTCTGCCTGCTCTGCCTCCCCTCCCATTTGAACTGCCTTAACACAAAAAACTTTCTCACACATTACCACACAACACAAAGATTTTAACACTGGACTCTGTGTCATCAAACGGGTTATTCACTAAACTCTCGGTCATGTGCTCATTCAGTTTGCACTACTTCTCATATTTGCACTAATGTTTGTATTACATTACTGCCTATAGTCATACTACTGTTTACATTCACTGTTTACATTTATTAATACGGTTTACATTTATTACTACTGCTTTACATTTATTACTACTGTTTACATTTACACTACTTTTATCTACACTACTGCAGATACATA
>JBBPBX010006849.1:0-17649 GCA_038048925.1 Garcialebias charrua
AACACCTCCCGCTTTTGTCACCAATACAATTTTTATTCGATGAGGCTGGAGCAGAACATCTGGTGTGTCTTGTACCAGAAAGTTAGTGGAAACAAAAAAAAAAACACATTTTCTTATTGTGGAATATAGGGTGTGTTTATGTGGATGAGAGGCATTTATTTTATAGGCAATCATACTTTTTTTAATTTGTATTTTGGTTGAACCAACACTAACACATTATCCTCGTCTTTATTGCATTAATGTTTAAGTCCTTTTTTGCGCAGAGGGTTGTTGTATGTATCTGTCAGAGTGGGTACTGCTGCTTTTGCATAGTGCAGTTGCAGGGCTGGGACTGTGCTAGGATGCAAAGCTTTGTTTATTTATTTATTTTTTTCCCGGGAGAACATTACTGTTGTAACAAGGTGAGCTAACTTTACCACTGAAGGGTTATAATGTTATGGCTCATCAGTATATGGGATCACTGAAATTATTAAGCTGTTTACCAAGTAGGGATTGAAGACTACATATTTTTAAAGTAAACTTTAACATGATAAAAGTCGAGTAGACGCCGACTAGTCGATGAGGTCATAGGAACTCAAGACGCTGTATCATATTCGCAAAAAAGATAAAATAAAATAAATGGTAAATAAACGTCATTTATTATTTACTTTGTACAAAAAATAATAAAGAGGCACAAAACATTGAGCGTATATCTATGCTCCTACCATTTATTTTACAGCAAATAAGTCACAGGAAAACCAAAACTAATATTAAGCTGCAAAAGTGAAAGGCATTTGTTGAACCTTAAATAAAAAAAAAGAATAGTGGGGCGGACCACCGCCCACCCTGCTTTTATTAGTTTTATTTTATTTAATCTACCACCATAATTGGGTGGAACGGAAATGAGGGCTGTAGGGCGGGGAGTGGTGGAGCACCTTTTTATAATATTACAGTTATTATAGTTATTAATGGTCGTCGGCCATGCGCGTCCACTGATGCAGCGGTTGGGTCCAGTTAAGCCGCAGGTCGGTCGCTGGCAGCCATCCATCTGGACTTTTTTGTACGTCTTTTAACCGGCCGGTCAGCGCGGCTGATGGTGATCCAAATTGTATTGTCAGCCACGTATCCACTGACACAATCAAAAAACGACACCAACTCGGCCTGCCCATCCAGCACATTATTTTGGCTCGGGCTGGGTGTGGCCGTGTTAGAATAGAAATGACTGCTCTACATATAAAATGCTCCAATGTATAGAGAAGTGCTGCTTGTAGAACAGCAAATAAAAGTTTGTTCTGCAGCGTTTTTCATTGGGGCGGTTGGGGCTGAGTGGTTAGAGCAGTCATCCTCCAATGCAGGAGTTGGGGGTTCGATTCCACCAGCAGTCACATGCCAAAGTGTCACTAGGCAAAAAATGGAACCCCTCATTGCCTCCGATGTATGTCTCATCAGTGTATGAATGTAATAAAGGACTGATTAATCTTTGTATAGATCTAGTATAGTGCTGTGTGAATGGGTAAATGAGGACATAGATTTAGTGTAACTTTTTTTGAGCATCTTGATACGATAGAAATGCATTATATAAGTACCGTATTTACCGGTGTATAGGTTGCACCTTTTTATGGTTTTTTTCAAGGGCTGCGACCTATACACAGGTGCGACCTATATATGGCTTGTAATCACTTTCGGCGAAACAAATTTTTAAATCCAGCTCATTTCACAATTATGTTCATTTATTAAGGAAAAGTTCAGCTCAGACATATATTTGCTATAATTTTTATCAAACAAATAATTGTTTTTAAGTGTTAATCTTCTTAAAAGCCTTGCTGTGCGCTCCTGTGGCAGACATTTGCAGCAGAGCTAAACGTAGGTGCGACCTATACACCGGTGCGACCTATCTAGGGATTTTTCCAATCTATTGGTGATATTTGGACAATGCGACCTATACACAGGTGCAACCTATACACCAGAAATACTGTACAATTTACCATTCACCATTTTTAAGGCTCAGCTACATCAAATCCGCCATGTGATTAAAGCATCTTTGTAGGCATTTCTAGATCCAAATGTTGCAATCTGACTGCTACATGCTCCAAAGTTTGATTAATCTTTCTTTATATTTAGGCAGTTCTGTCTATGTGTCTAACTGGGAATTCTCCATTAAAGGTGTAAAAACCTGAAGGGGCAAAGTGAGCGGAACAGCATTAAACAAATACGTTAAAAGTGTTAGTATGTCAGCAACGACATTAGTTGTTTCTGGACATGGCTGAAGTTCACCAAGAAAATCGAAATTTTAAATATATTTTGTCATTAATCAAAAACCTTCTCCGATCAAAAATTGTTTTAAAATCATATTATTTTGTATGATTCTAGTATCAATGTTCTCATTTATACCCTCCATTCCTTTTTCCCCTCTCCATCCTCACCACTCCTATCTTTTCCCCCTCTCTCAATTAAACCTCCCACCATTCTCTCTTCTCCTTTGCCAAACGTATTTCTCTTTGGTCTTAGATGAAACGGAAAGTGTGGTTAAATAATTCCTGATCAGAGTTTTGAGTGTTGTGCTGTTCCACACAGCTTCGAGTGCATAACATATAGGTGCCCCTTTCTATTCTTCACCTTGCGTCACATATTGAAATCCGACTGGGCTGTATAATGCATCACTGAATGCAAATTATTCATTTTCAGTAAGTAGTTTCAGAGATTTTTGATAAAAGAGTAGGCGGTAGTATCCTCCAAAACAAAACTACCGTAGCAGGAAAGTATGCTGATGAATATAGGGTATTGTTGAAGATGATATTAGCTTAATTTCTTTTCAGCAATATACATTCATATAGGTTTTATTTTATTCTTGGTGATGTCAGTTTTTTTATTTCTTATTACGCATTCACAACTTTTGTATTAGATGACAATGAAGTGACTGGCTTTCCAAGAGAAAAGCTACTATACCAAGTTTCCCAACAGGAACTTTTAGACATTACTTTTAGAATTTACAACCTTGTTCCACAAATTTGATAAGAATACCAGAAAATTGCCACTGCCTCCATTTAGGGGGACAAGGATACTCATTTAAAAAGTCACATTTTACAAAGTAGTTGAGATACCTATATAAAACATATAAAATATAAAACATTTTCAGTTGTTTACTGCCACTGAAGTGGGAAGTGTCCCTTTCTTTTATGGTGTATAAACTTTTGGATTTCCGATGTGCTGAACTAAAAACAAAAAAAAAAATATTTTGCTCCATGTTTAAACTCACAAACTTAAAAAAAGCATCAAGATTAAAGGTGGGTTTGTGTGGAAAGGTTACAAGGAATCGGTCTTTGTGCAGTTAGTAGGGGTGTAACGATACACAAAACTCTCGAGACTAGACGAGACAAATTACAGAGTTCGCGAGAACGAGACGAGATTTTAATATTAGTTCAAGAAAACTTCAAAGATCGGTTTTATGCCGCAAAAAGGCTTTTATTCTGTTTTAACATGTATTACAAACTCAACTGATGTCTTCATTTTACTGATTGAATCTCCTTAGACCTTAGAACGTTCAACTTTGTTTAAAAAAATAGATATTCACGCAGGACTTTCCAAAAATTGAACATAAATATCCGCATCAGCACTGAATCTGCAGCCGTCACTCACCAGTGTTGCCAGATTGGGCGGTTCACCGCGATTTTCCTTCTGACTTTTGCGGGTAAAGAGTGCTTTGGGTGGGTGGGACTCTATCTGGCAACACCGGTCACACCGGTGTTTACACAAGTGTGTCTTTACATTCGGGGCAGCGTCGGCAGCGCCGGGACCCTCCATCAATGTAGAGGCGTCTGCGGCACCGGGACCCTCCATCAGTAGTTGGGGCGTCTTCTATAGCAACTTCATCCGGCGAAGCCATGCTGTCCGTGACGCTGACTTGCTAGGGGCTGCTAGCATTAGCATTAGCGACTCGCGAGACAACGTTACCTCTCAACGAGAGATATTGCGGGAGTTTAATATTGCGTACACCCCTAGCAGTTAGCATAGCAGCATGGACTTTGTTTGGTTGAGAATCTTGTCAAAAATGTAAATATTTATTCCATATAAAAGTGACAGAGTGAAACAAAATAGTTTATTTTCAAGGTTTGAACCTTTTAAATAACAAAAAAATTACTCTTAAATGAGTCCTGCTTTGATTGTCTAACTAGCTTTACTCTATGTCAGCTGCCGGTAAGATACTGACTGCTCAACAGTACTAAACTCCTGTACCCTCAACAAAATAGACTTTACAGCATTGCACCCTCTTATATATTTTATTATTTTGTACTGGAATACATAATTACATTTGGACAATGTGTTCTAAGATAAACTTTCCTTGTAACGTTTTTTTCTACTTGCACTGAAACTCAAAAGCAGATATCACTTTTAAACCTGATTAAAAATATGCAGATTTAAATTGGCACATGTGTAATTTAATTGTGTCTAATTTGTAGGTGATCCAGATCAATTTTGAGGAGTTTGACCTCGAGATCGCCTATGACACCCTAACGATAGGTGATGGAGGAGAGGTGGGAGATCCTACAACTATTCTACAAGTGTAAGTAATATTTAGTTTTCACCATAATTGTGTTAATTAAGACAGAACTGAGACAAGCCTTTCACTTTAGGTATTTCTGTATGATTCATAAACAGATGTGGAAACTTTAGTTTGTAATATTTCTTCATTAATGACAGTGTGATTGGGGGTAATTTTCAAATGCAACTACAGTAGTTGTACTCAGAATATATTTCAAGAAAAAAAAAATATATAACTGATCTATAGCAGATTGTTGGCTGCACTGTGATGCACTTTCACATGGACCAGCTGTCCATGATAAACAGCTCTTTTGCTGTCAATCAAAGCCTTCTATCACATGTTGAAGTCCTCAGAGCAAAAGCTACACTTTTATATTTGCTTTTGTTATTCTTTGTCTTGTATATAAACATTGGGCACTTCAGAATCCTTCACGTACTTTGTCAAACCAAGTTGAATTTTTAAACAGCAGACTGCATCAAACGAGGCTGCTTTTTTAAAGACAAACTATTCTTAACTTTAGAAAAATCCTTTAAAGAACCTGAAAAAAAAAACAAGCAGATGCTGACCTTTTACAAAGGGATTATTTATTTATTTTTTGGTTCAGTTTGTGGATTTATTATTATTATTTTGTTTGTTTGTCTTTTACCTTTAGTTTGTGAATAGAAATGGAAGTTTTTAAAAAAGAACACGGAAAGTAAATGTGCATGTTGAGACAGCCTACAGTGAAGTGTCCAGCCTTTAGTTCTATCAATGTGTTCAAACACAGAGAAGCACTTATTACAACTGTGACTGCAGTGATAAAAAAATTATAATAAATATATAATGTACATAATATATGTATATGTGTGTGTGTATGTTTTGTAATGGTAATTGTGATGGCATTTATTGAAGACTTTTGCATTTTGTGCTCCAGCCTGTCAGGCAGCTTTGTGCCTGACCTTATTGTCAGCATGACCCACCAGATGTGGCTGCACCTACAGTCGGATGAGAGCGTTGGATCCATAGGCTTTAAGATCAACTATAAAGGTAAGACATGGATTTGAGCTTCAAATGAAAAAGGGTGAAGAAAGTGGTGAATTGTGGAATTCTTGTAAAAGGATGTGAAAATGTACAAAGCAGATGAATTGTGAACATTTTAAGGTAAATCCAACAAAGTTAAGTCAGGTCCCCTAGACGGTTTCTTTGTGATGAAACATTTTGTCTTTCATCCAAATGACTTAATCAGTCAAAGGAGCCACAGCAAACTCCTTCTAAATAGCAACTTCACATAGTGGGTCAACCAGAATGATGGTGCTCAGATGGTTTCTGGAGTCCGCCCTCTCCCCCGCCGACTCGATTGAGGCAGTCATAGCCAAAGTGGTTCAAAACATCAAAGTTCATGCTCAATAATCCAGGTATCCAACAATGTTGTCAGGTCATCTGGATGTTTTCATTATTTTTTTGTTTGTTTGGTCAGAGTTAAGTCAGGACCTGTCATAACTTTGCTATTTGTCGAACTTTGATATTTTAGGGTGCAGTGCTAGCTAACAGACAGTTGTAGCTTTTAGTGCATCATTTGGGCATTTCCAGCATGAATATCTAAGGACAACCACATATTTTGAAACTGATATTGTAAAAGGTTATAAAACAGATTTTGCTTAAATTGATTGGAAATATTTTAAATTTGAGTTATTTTAAAACAGAAACAATCCACTTTGCTCATGTCCCCTGTGTGACAAGCCATTGGCTTGTTATTTTAGTTGGAAATTAATATCTAAAGCAGGTAAGGCGTTTTTTTGTTCAGAATCATCCTATAGAACCCACTTTGAAAGATATGAGCTTTCATTCTAAATATTTCCATCTGCTCCCTAACAGGTCTCTCTTGAAAATGAGTTATCGTGGTTCAATGAGACTTCCTGTATAAATAAAGGGTAAATGAAAATGAAAAAAATATATACATTTGTTATTAGGTTATTTTTTCTTGTTCTCTTTGACAAGTTTCTAGTGGGGAGTGGTGGTGCAGAGGTTAAAGAAGGTGGGCCTGTGATTGGAAGGTCGACAGTTCAACTTCCTGTACAGACAACATCAAAATGTGGGTGGGAAAGGTGAAACACCCACACCTGTCTCCACCCTTGATTGCTCCACTCTGGACCCTTGAGCAAGGCTCTTGACCCCACCACCATCTGCTCCCCCGGATGCCCTAGACGGCAGCTCTCTGCTCCACACAGAGGGCTGTGGTAGCTCGGTGGTATGTGGTTGCATCAGGAAGGTCATCCGGCATTAAAAAACAAAAAAAACTAAACTATTGTTAAGTTTTTGTGTAAGGTAGTTCACTGTGGCGACCCCTGAAGAAGGGAGCAGCTGAAAAAAGAAGATTTTGACAAGTTTCTTTAGCTGAAACAGTTTGAAACAACTTCAAAAAATATAAAAGTTGTGTGAAGATTGATGTCTCTAACTAAAAACGAAGCAACAAAATTAATCATTAAATGGAACAAAAACATATTTAATCAAACCCAAAAAATTGGTGAGTATTAGATTTGTTAGATCGTCACATTATAAAAATAAACACCCAGCTCCCCACACCTGACCTTCATCCTAGCATCAGTTAAGAACAAAGTGTTTGTTCTGTTCTGTCAATTCAGCTGCTGGTATTCTTAAAATATTAACCTTTGCACATTCTGCTGTTTGGTAGATGTAGTCCTTATTTGATCACATTTCATGAAACACGGTGGAGAGCTTTGCTGCACAGATTAACTTTGCGTGCCTCATTTACGTGTCATCGTCCGTGGATTTATTGTCATAATGAGGTCAGAATGCTGCGGCTGGTAACTCGACGAGCTCCAAACGTGCTGTGACAGTAACGCACTGTACTGCCCTTTACCGTTCTTGACATTAGGTGTTCTGGTGATGGAGTGATGGCGCGGTGATTATTAGTAGAAATCATCTCATAATTGTTCAGAATGGTTTGTATTATTGCCATTCTTTTAAGAAACTTGCCAGACTTTATATTGAAATTAATTAGCAGCATCTGATGAGATGCTCCATGATATTTGCTCGTATTCTAATTATTTGCTTTTCTTTGTTTATCCCATAGAGTTGTGCAAAAATTAATTTGGAGAAACACCACTGCCATGCATGCCTGCTTGTCCTGCTTATCTTCTGCTGAAGGCAAAAGGCAAAGCATTTGTGCATTTGTCAGTGGCGTTAGCAAAATTTCTCGTGAACCAATGCAAGGTTTTTAATGAATCTCTCAGAAACTAATCATTTGATAACTATCTCCAACAGATTAACATCCAAAGTCAGCTCCATTCAAGACGGTTGCCACGGTTAAACAAACTCATCCAACACAAATGTGGCTGGAAGTCAAAACATTTTACAGACACTGAGCTAAAAGTTGCGCTGGTGTTAGCTAAGTTTTCCCCAACAACTACTCCGAGCACTAACTGATCGTGCAAGATCTGTTTTTAAAACTTTCTCAAAATCTATTTGAGTGAACCGTGTTTGTCTGTTAGCAAAGCATCTAATGATACACGTGGTTTAATGAAATGCTTCATAAGTAATTTAAATAAATAAATAAATAAATGTCACATTTTTGTCATCTGTGTATGTTTTCCCATACTTGACAGACGAAATTGGCCTCTGCATTTAACCCAACCACCACCAGGTGGTGCAGTGAGCAGCCGTAGTCAGCACCCGGGGAGCTGGGGAAAATAGATGTGCACTCATAGACACCCCAAGGTGTGCCGTGGCCGGGGTTCAAACCTGGGTCCTTCGGATCCCAAGTCTGATTCCCTAGCCACTACACCATGTACATCTACAACTGATTGATTTTTCAAGTCACCTCAGTTGAAAATGGCTGTCGCGTGTGTCATTAAAACACAATAAATGGCTATGAATCAGCTAATTTTACAGATATTAACCTAAAATTTGGTGTGGTAGTGGGCGGTATAGATAGAGTTGCATTCGGGTCAAAAAAATCCAACTGGACCCAGCCCGTAGCCATCATTTCCAAACCGCACCTGATCCGATGAATTAGCAGTAATTACAGGTCTGAACTCAACCCCCCGACATATTTAATTAAGCTTTGACTGCTTAAATAGTGGTTAACGGTCGGCGGACGTGCAAAGCTGAGTAAAGGGGGCAGAAGATTGGAGCTGAGGGGGTGTTTGTCCTTTCATCTGTCAAAGTGCATTAAATGCTTCCCCTGCGCCTGCCTGCATTCTGCATTATTCAGACACGGACCCTGCTCTGACATGTCAGATATTTTGGGATCTCACCTGTTAGAGTCATCGGCCGTGCATGTCCGCTGAGTGCAGCATCTGAATGAATATCCATTTGGGCAATGGATTGCTGGCAGTAGTCCATCTGAAGCTTAACTGAACTTTTTCATCTCTTTCAAGGCCGGTCAGCGCGTGGTGAAATGTCCGCATACGGCAGATGATAGTATGGCAAGCTATGTTGCCATGTAATTGGATCGCCAGCTGCACACATCTCCTGACATGATCAAAAGCCAGACCCTGACCCGGCCCACACATTAAGCACATTATCATGGACTGGCCTGGCCCTAATCCGCGGGGCCGAGCTCTGGGTTCGGTTCTAGCAGTACGGTTAGGTTGGGTGGCTGTTGCCTCTCAGAGAGAAGGTTGCCTTATCAAATCCCAGCCGGGTGCCTTTCTGGGATGAGTTTGGGTACTTTGGGTAAACTGGGTACTCTGGTGTCCTCCCACAGACCAAAAGCAGGCATGTTTGGCTGATTGATAACTCTAAATTGACCCTAGGTGTTAGGGAGAGAGTCAAAAAGGCGTTCAATACAAGATCAACTGGACTTTATTTGTTACAGAAGACGTTTCGCTTCTCTGGTGTTTCGTGGGGCGGCCGTGTGTAGTGGTAATGGCAGTCGTCTGTTGGCGGTTCGACTCCCGGGACCCGCACCATGTGTCGTTGTGTCCTTGGGCAAGACACTTAACCCTGAGTTGCTCCCGGTAGGACTGGAAAGCACCTTGCATGGTAGTCTGCCGCCACCGGTTTATGAATGTGTGTAGCATTCAATATATGTGTAGCACTTTGAGATTTTCAGTAATGAAAAGTGCGTTATAAATTGAATTAATTATTATTATTATTATTATTCCCCGACTCACGCACAGCGACTGCTGGATACGGCACCAGTGACCTTTGTGACCTGAAAAGGACAACGTGGATAAAGTGATTGTGTGTGTGGATGGATGTGCATATGGTAGTAGCTGAGACTAATTCACAACATATACTGTGATTGCTATCACATCTATTGAGATCTGATATTATTACATGGGATTATGCATGACCTCATTTACAAGGTTTGACCCAAATGGCTGTAATTGCTTTCATTTTTGTCATAAGATAATTATTATTTTTTTTTTTAATCTATGTATTTATTTATTTTACCTTAATTTATACAGGTAGTCTCATTGTGTCACTAGAACTCATTTTCAAGAGAGTCTTATCTGTAGTGAACAGATGGTGGGGGTTAAGAGTCTTGCTCAAGGGCCCAGAGTGGGACAAGTGAGCAAGGAGGCACATGTGGATGTGTCAACATTTCCACCTACATTTTGATGTTGTTGGCATGGCGAGTTGAACCAGCAACCCTCTGATCACAGGCTCGCCTTCTCTAACGTCTGTGCCACCAACCCTCTACATAGTAGGAGTTCATATGTAATCCTTCATGGAAATCTATGCCTTTACTTTTGACTACTGTATTTTGGCTCCAGAGCTCATGAAGGTTAAACAGATTTTTTTTTTTCATTAGGTAACTTTTATTTGGTAAAAAATACTTCCACATTAAATTCAAAGTTAAAGAGCCTTTTGTTAAGACAAGGAGCTGGGTGCAGGCCCCCGGAGACTTCCTCTTGGGACCCAAGACCCGCCTCCAGCTCCATCGTCCCTTTCCCCCTTTTCGGATCTCCATCAGAAGTAGCAACTCATACTAAATAAATCAAGGAAACGTGAATTAAGTTTTATCAATTGTATTAAAATAAAGGCAGGAAAAGGTTACAGTTTACAGCGCTGGCTCTCTGATATGATCAGCATCTGGAAGAGAGCCCGGTGTCCCGTGTCATTACTGATTTCTAGGGCCTAGGCTCCGCCCTTTGCAGAAGGGGAGCTCTTCCTGTCACGTGTATGAGGGGGCGTGACTAAGTGTGATCTCAACGGATCGTATGTGGATTGATGTATGAGGAAAATATGAGACAGTGCTTTAAAGCCTTTCTTTGTGATGTGGCATGCAAAATAAATGCTTTTCCTTGACAGATATTGAATCCATGGGAGACTCTTTTTAGAGTTGCTTGCCCAGTTCAACCCAGTCAGAACCGGGTCATAATTTCATTATAATCCCATCGCTGAGTAGATCAAAAACCCCAGGACCAGTCTACATAAATATCTAACAACATAGAAAGGCTTAAGTGCTTAAAACAAGTAATAATGCTGATTTAAGGTATATGTTGCTTCAGATTCAGAAGGTTCTAAGGATTTATTTTATTTTTTATTATATTTTTGGTTAGGACAAATTATTAACTAACGAAAAACCTTTTTGGGAGTGAGGATTTAATTGGTGAGATGATCAAAATGTTCTTATTACCTTATATCAATCAAATTAGTAACATTGCAAATATAGGCTCTATTAGTATGATAGAATTAGCTTCTTATTCCTTCCCAAGTCATTTGTCATTACTTAATTTGGCTAAGACCATTGTGGCTGGTCAGATGATTAAAATGGCCATTCAAATTGCAACCTATTACACTAACTAGCAGTTCCATTTATTACTCATCATTTAAATGTAGTCCCCTCTTTAATCTGTAGTCACCCACACTGAGTCAGAGCACAGCAGGCAGCGGGGCTGAAAGCAAAGACGCTTTCAAATTGAGCAGGAGGAAGCATCAAGTCTGGGAAGTAACGAGACTAACGCCCAGTGTGGCAGCTGTATTTTTCTCAAACCCCTGCAGCCACTACACAAAAATGAAGCCTAAAGCTTTTTTCCAGCTATATTTATACTTTAGAATGCCTTCATTTTCTACATCTGCAGCATCAGCTGTACAGGATGAAAATACAAATGCTTGAACCAACCAGTGTCTTCAAATTTAGAGTTGTTTCAATAAAAAAACCAAGCAAAAATGCCTGCATTAAACTGTGATGCTGGCGAATGCATTTTGCATCCTCAACACCACCACAGCCCACCCTAAATTAATAAATAAATCCAGCTGACTGATGAATACATCATCTGCATATTATGCAAGGCCAAAAAAAGACAACGACGTAGATGTGAAATACTTTCTTAATGTATCTTTAATGCAGTGCCATATATCTGAATCTAAAATGGGCCTTTGGGTCTAAAATAATAAAATGCCACAAAAATGGCTGAACAACGAATACAAAAAGACATTTTATTAATTTTGAAATGCATTTACTTTATAATAATAATAATAATAATAACAATAATAATAATAATAATAAGTTTGGACCTGTAATTACTGTTAATTCATCGGGTCGGAAATAATGGCTATGGGCTGGGGCCGGGTCGGGTCAGATATTTTTTCTCCCAAATGCAACTCTAGGCAGCCATAACAAAAGTGGTTCAAAACATCAAGGTTCATGCGCAATAATCCAGATTAAAAAAAATCCAACAAAGTTAAGTCAGGTCATCTGGACAGCTTATTTTGTTGTTGTTGTTGTTGTTGAGACAATTCGTCCTTCATTCAAAGGACTTTGTTTAGTCCTTCGAGGAAGGCCAAAACATCTAAAAAAAAAGTCCACATGACCTGCTCGAAATTTGTTGGATATGTTGTGTGGGTTAATGAGAATGAACTTTTATATTATTATTACTATTATTATTATTATTATTATTAATTAAAGGTTGCAACAACAATAATGTTGTTGTTGTTGTTGTTTTTGTTGTTGTTGTTGTGATTATTATTGAATACATTACTAAACATAAACTAAAAATCCATATTTATTTTTAGTAAGGTCATTTTCCCCCACAATTTTTATGTTTGCCATTTAAAATAAATACCATATTTGTTCTGGACTTGCATTGGTAACATAATAAGCTGTTGGGTCTTGGCAGAGGAAGGTTTGGCAAGTTATTCATGGGTACAACCCATATGTACCTAGCCTGGTTAAAACCAGACCCTTGTCCTTCACTTCGCTTCGTACTAGGGTCTGGACTTTCTCAATTGAGAAACAATTCTTGCTGGAGGCGTGGCCTCTGCCTGAGGAACAAAACCATTGGATCTTAGAAAAATTTTGAACAGGGAAAAGCATTCTGCTCCCTCCCCCTCTGTGCTCTGCCGAACTTGACATCAGCTCCGCCCCCTGCTGCATTTTCTCTCGCTGCCTGCATATTCTGTGTTTATATGTTAATAAAACGTTTGAAAAATATAAAATAAAACCATGTAGTGCTGGTCCAGCACACCAGAAGACCAGAAAATATGCAGGGACTCGGGCAACAACGTAAAACCCGAGTTTTTTTTCTCTCGTGACAACCTGAGGCACTTCCTTATTATTTGCACTCAGCGGAGAGAGAGGAGGAGGAGGGAGCGATCACTTGACTTTTGGCCAAAAAACAAAAGAAAACTCCAGATAAGGGATTAAGATGGGGAAATTAATACATTTGTGTCACATATAAAACAGTCCTGCATCGCTTTGCATCGCTTTGAATGAGAACATGCGGCTGCTCGCTGGCTGCGAGCTGGGACAGGTGGGGGCGTGGGTTAGGGGCCAAAAACTCCGCCCCTTCTGTTCTCTGATTGGTCCGGTCAAAAATCAGCCGGAGAAATCGTTGTCTATGGGAGAAGTCCCAGACTGTGCAGTGAATGGAAATGAGAATTGAGCGGAGCTGTGCAGGAAGGCGAGGACCAGGCTAACATGTACCCCACTCTGCTGCTTTTACCACAAATGCATTTTCCTAACAAACAGGGCACCATTTAAGGAGAAAATAACACACCTTCCCAAAATATATGCTTTACAGCCAAAAAGAATTGTTACGACACAGAAAAAAATTGTCCAAATACCACTTTCCTCACTTTCTGTGTACCTTTATGTTGAACTGTTTCATCCATCCATCCATTATCTTTACTTATGCTTCCTTTTCGAGTTGTGGAAGTTGCTGGTAATCCAGCAGTTACTGTGCGAGAGGCGGGGGACATCCTGGACAGGTCTCAAGTCCACCACAGGGCCAACTGTGTTTTATTATTTAACAATCAAATGTTATTACAGGTAGTCCCCGACTTACGAGCGCTCTGACCTACGAGGTTCCCGACTTACGAGCTGGCGAATTTTTGGAAAAAACGCAAAAAATACAGAGTTTTTCTGTGTTTTTTCACCACAGTTCGTTAGCTAAACATGTGGACACACGTTTCCGATCATTTTTATGCACTCGTAAGCAGTTTTTCGATGAAAAACGAGTGTTTGTAGTCGCGCTAGCAAAACCGTTCCAACTTACGAGCGAAATTCCGGACTTACGAGACACGTGGCGGCCGTTCCAAGTTACGAATTTTCGCTTTACGAGCGCCTCGGAGGAACGGAACTCGCTCGTAAGTCGGGGACTACCTGTATATTGTAATATGCTTTGCAGTTCAAAAGATCATTGTGCTTCAGTAAAAAAAAAAAAAAAAGTTAAGCAATTACGGTACCAGATGAATGACTGTGACTTTCTTGCTCCAACCCAAATACTGTGATAAGTTGTGTCAACAGTCAGCGAAGGATAAATGTGTTTGTCACAGTGGCTGGCTTCATAGCCCACAAGATTTACTATGAAGGTGGGTGGTTATGTCAGATGTATGCGTTATTTTTTGGTGTGTTTGTTTAGTTTTTGACAAACTTGAGAGAGCAGAAATGGACAGGCAGGCTGTGTGTGTGTGTTTGTTCCTAAAGCTTGGACCTTGGCTATGAAATATAAACATTATCAGTAGTTCCAGCCTTGCTGCCAAATCACCTGTGCATCACACATCGGATGTGTGCTTCTGTTTAAGTGCATGTGTGTTAGACAGGTCTTCCATCTGTGAGCCAACCAAGCTCTACCAACAAGTCACTCACCTCGTTCACTCAGAGTATTCACCCTCAGTTGCTTCTGCTTTCTGTCTCTGCGAGTCCCATTTTTCCTCATTAGACATCTGTCTATCCACCATCCTCCAGCTGCCTTTCTGTCTGTCAGTAATGTGGTGTTGTTTGGGTGCACACTTTCTCCCCCTTTTTCTGTCTCTCAACACATTTTCTGTATCTGAAATTTCCTCTCCTCATTGTTATTTGTCAAATGGCTTGCACTGCCTTTTTTGTTCCCTTTCTTATTTACTCACTGTCTCACTCTGCTGCCACCATTCTCTCGAACTTGGCCTGTCTCTTTTTTTTCCTGTCACCATTCATCCATTAGTAAAGCAAAGGCCACCACCCTGGAGCTCTTTGACGCAACTCCTGTTGCAAAGCATACAAATCGCACTCCTGTACAAACACCTTTATATTTTTGTACAGTTTAGGAGGACAATAATTATACTAAATATTTTTCGACTATGAAGACCTTACCAATATCTAACTTGGAACATTTGATCTATGTTTGCATCCCAAAATTGAGATTCCATTCCACACATTGGGCCTCATGCAAGAACCGTTCGTACGCACAGATTTGTTCTTAAACTGTGCGTACGAGTGATTTAGGAGCATTTGTGGCATTCAACAATGTTTTCGTATCCTAAGATTTTTTTCAGATACGAACAAAATTTACGTGTGGTCCAGACCTGTCGTATATTTACGAGCAGCCAGTCTGCTGTTATCCAGACGGATTTTCTTCACTAATAACTTTATATTTCATTAGTTTGAAGATATTTTGAGTTGAAAATGAATCACAATCTATAATTATGTTGAAAAGAGGCTGTTCTGTTTGAATTAGAATTATAATATTAAATGCGACCCGACCCCGGATAAGCGGAAGAAAATGGATGGATGGATGGATAAATGCAACGACACAAATTGGTTAAATTAAAATAAAGCAGCTATTAATTTTGTTGTATAGCACTACAATATTAATATGAAGTTAATTGAAGTTTCGAGACATTTTAAAATGCTTTTGTTCAAAAACACATCGGACACTTGCATGTGGGCGGGGGTAGCGGTGCGCGACAGCTCTTCTGAATAAGTGAAACTATAATGTAACACAGTTGTTTACACTAAAATTAAAAATATTTGACCAAAGAAAAACCAGAGCAGGGCTGGAGAGATAAATACGATTTTTATTTCTGTGACTGTACAACCCACGGGAGACATGACATTACAGCACATTTCATTCCTCGGCTTTAAAGCAGAGTCACAGCTGACGCTGCTAAAAGTTACAGATTTATAATATTATAATATTAACTGCAACGACACAAATTGGTTAAATTGGTTAAATTAAAATAAAGCGGCTTCACACCCACCGCCGCGGCCCGGACGGGTCGCGGACGAGTACGCGGGTACTCGGGGGCCGCGGCGGGTCACGGCCGAGCAGGACCGCCACGCCGCTGGGTACAAAGTTCCGTGGGCCGGCCGCGTGCCGAGGATCGCCGAGCGCCCCACGTCGACCCCCGTGCGCCTCCCGCACGTCGCGCCCGGGCCCACCCCCCGTGCCCCGGGGATGGTCCGTGCGCGCCGCACGTTTGAGTGGGTCCTCGGCTTTAAAGCAGATTCACAGCTGACGCTGCTAAAAATTACAGATTTATTTATTTAGTTAGTTAGTTATTTACTCTGAGAGCAGAACTTCAATCTCCGAACGCGTAAAGTTCCTCTTTTTACTTCTCGCTGTCATTTTATGAATGGACACTTCCTGCTCTCTGAGGCAGGAAACGTAGCCTTATATGGTGTTTTGAGGGGTGGGAATTATGTAAATAACCTCTCCGCGTGCACGAGCAGGTGGATAGAACAGGTGGAATTCATCATACGTACGCAGCTCATTTACACACTTTTCCTGAGGATAGAAGAGTTTGTTGAATCTGACGTGGCATGTTCGTACGAACGCTTCGTACGAACAAAAGTAAGAGAAATTTAGGATAAAAATACAAACATATTCTTGCATGAGGCCCATTGTTACTCTGTGAGCAGAATGATTTTTCTACAAGTACTTTATGCATAGTGATCAGAGATGGTGTAGGCAGGGCAGCCGACTCAGGGCCCGAAAGTCCCAGGTTCAATCCCCAGTCATTGCACATCTCGTGGTGTCTCTGAGCAGGACACCTTATCCCCCATTTCTCCTAGGGCCTCTTCAAAAGCTGCCCACTACACTGCCTGAGTTTATTCCAGGTGTGATGGGTTAAATGCAGAGAGCCAAAGGAGTAGAGGCAGGGCAGCTGACTCGGGACCCTAAAGTCCCGTGTTCGTTCCCCAGTCATTGCACATCTTGTGGAGTTTCTTAGCAGGACATCCTGTCCCCAATTGCTCCACAGGCACTTTCAATAGATGCCCACTGCTCCACCTGGAAGAGGATGGATTAAATGCAGAGAGCCAATTTCGCTATTGTATGGGAACATACAATGATGACAACACATAACACATTATTATTACCGGTAATAGTATTTAACCTCACACAAACACAGACATACCCCCTCCACGCACACACACAGTCACGTTTAAACTCAACTATATGTTGTCTGTTTTAGTCTATTATGAACAACTGTATGTTTTGCAAATTAAAATGAGCATGGCACCATCACTGAAGTAGTTCACATTAAGATTTTAGTGACGTTCTTCCTTCACTGTAAATACTTAAATGCCTTACAGACTTGCAGCTTGTGAATAAATGTAAGGTGATGTATGCATAGATACTGTACACTGTTTGTCTTTGGTTGATGGTGTATAAAAAGAAAAACGAAAAGAAAAAATACAAATGTAAGCTCTTTTGAAGCATGTTTGCCTTTCATTTCAACACGTGATTTATAAATCATGATATTCTCTAGTGTATGTTATTTTTTTTACCTTAATTATGATGTTAAAACATAACATGCTTGAGGATTCTGAAAATACACTCAAGTGTACCTCCTGTTAAACTCTAGTACCCAGTGCAGAAAGTATTATGGGTTGATGTTGACAAAACAGCCACTTGAGAATCATCTTCAGTCAGGTTACTGTTTCAAATGCCACCTGGAAAAGCATCAAGTAAATG